>MU223089.1:2324546-2344483 GCA_018584345.1 Thuja plicata
GTTGATGAAGAAGATTTAACAAGAAGACCAAGTGAATGGTTGAGTTAAGGAAAATAAAAGGGTACTTGATCAGTTGGCACTCTGACAAAGTAATTAGTTGTTTATCTTTCAAAGATAGTTTTTCTAGTTGTTCTGTGCCGAGCAAAGTTGCTTGTGCCAAGAAAAGTTGCTTGTGTTGAGTAAAGTTCTTCGTGACGAGTAAATTTGTTCAATGTCGAGCACCATTGAAATTGCCTAGTGAAAATAGTGATGTTGGCCGACTTACAGTAATTGGATTAATGATGAGATTTGAGATCTCTGGCCGACTTAGTTAATTTTATTGGGATATGTAATGTTAATTAATGATTGATCCACGCCATTTAATGTATGGGTAACCATAATTAATGCATGGTTTCAAGATGTAATTAGAGACTACTTTGGAGAAGTAAATGTAATGCAAAGATGGAATGATTTGTTGGATCTGACCTAACCTAAGATCTACGATCTTGTTTAAGCAGCAAAAGATTTATCTAACCTAGATAGAGAGGTATATGATAACCTCAAGGGGCTATTCATGTAGAGTGACAGAGTGTATGTGTATACAAGAGGTTTGCATAGTTTATTTATTGTTTGGCATGATCTACCAGAGAAGGCAAAAGGCAGAAGCAAAAAGTTGCATGTGTGCTTGCTTGACAGATTTCCAAGCAGATCAGAAGGTTGAAATGAAAATGTAGGATATCCAGTAAGTTAACATCAGAGCTGTAATTAGATCTGAATTGCAAAGTAAGTTGTATGTATCAGATCACAACTATTGATTACTTTCTTACCATTGTATTAGTTAAATCCTTTAACAAGGTTGACTTAACATTCATTTGTATAAATCCTCTAACAAGGTGACATTCAAGTGGAATGTTCTAAGTCCTCTAACAAGGCCACTCCTGACAGGGTGATTAAATACTTTGGCCAGGTCACACCTAGCAGTGTGTTATTGTAACCTTTTACAGGGTTGGCTCCTCACAGGGCATCACTCCAGAAGAGTGAAAACTTGGTAGCATGTTACTGGTGGTTTTTCCCATATTGGGTTTCCATGTTAAATACTTGTGTCAACTTGTGTGAATGCTTATGGTTTGATTTAATGTTATGTTTCTACAAGCTAATTTCAATTAATAGTAAACTGCATGATTGAGTTTCTGACTTATGCTACTGCTTTCGAGTAGATCTGAAATATAGAAAGTTTTATTTGCTACATCTAGACCTGAGGATAACTAATTCACCCCTCCCCTCTCAATTATTCTAAATTCATTCTAACACGGATATCACCTGATAGTACAACCATCACTAATACCCATTGATATTATGAAAGTATGAATACTATGTTTTATTGAAATGTCAGAAATAGACCTAGGCATCAAGGCATAGGAGCCAGGATAACAAAATAGTCACCTTCCTTTTAATATACCAAATTTTGATTAAGGCAAGATATTGGACCCACAATGACCTTGAAAATTCATATCCTTGGGTACATTATGATTTGTATACCTTAGTAAGAATTTGGATAAGAAAATAGATAAGGAAATTGTTTCAAACTCGCGTAGTTTACACATAACGAAGATCGAGATATATGCGGCTATCTACCCATAGTGGCAGCTCTTACCATAAACATCCAAGTTAGGGGAAATTGATAGGATCAATTGGAACAATCACCATACACAGAAAACCATGAAAATAATATGCCCCCTATCCTTGTGACTCTTTGGCTTTGCGTACACGTCATTGAGTAACTAAGAAGACATAAAAAATCATCAATTGTGAATAAATCAAATAAAATTTATTATTACTTAGATGCCCCTAGTTGAATACATCATCAGGATATTTAAAGAATTATAATCAAACCAATATCAAACTGTGTGTTTAAGTAGTAAGTGTTCATTCATATGTCAAACATAGTAAAGATCCATCAATCAAAAAATTTGGAATGCAAGCAATATGGTGTTCCATGTCTGTGGATTGATAGGATAATCTGTTCATGTTTGCGATCCAATATAGCCTTGTAGGAACTCTATTAATGTAAATGTCATGTATGGATATGTGATGTTTTGAAAAGAGATTCTTGTTTTGGAAAGTGACATTGTTTTGCATGTATCAAGAAACATTGTGTTCATGAGGAAAACTATCCTAAAGCAACCTAGCAACCACAACCTACTATGCCAGAAAAGATGCCTCCAGTGCAAAATGACTTATTCCTAAGACGTAAAGATAGACAAATCCCAAGTGAGGATAAGATAGCCATTTAGGAAATGAAGTCAGCGTGTGAGCACATGCAAAATTATGAAGGCCTAGTATTAGTAGTGTATTGATAGATGGAGTGCAGAACACAAGTGACGCCTGATTGCCAGGTTTTCACCACTTGGCAAGATCTTTTCTTTTCTTTTTGCTACCAAGATGCCTATTTTACCAGGTGCTCATTAAGGCACTTTTTCTCTTTTTCAATTTTTGCTTTTTTGATTTTTTTTGTAGTATCAAGGCGCCTGTTTGCCAGGTTTTCACAAAGGATACCCTTTTTGTAAGACTTTTTCCACTATTTTTGGATTTCTTTAGGATCAATTTTCTGAATGTTTTTGGTATTTTGCAAGAACTTTTTGCTGTACAGGCTCTGCTAGCTAAACATCAAACGTAGAACTGCTTCAAATGTAGAGTTTTGATAGGATCTGGAAGAACATCTCCCTCAGGTGTAGCTAGTTGATAAGCTCCAGTCCCAAAAGTAGCAATGATAACATAAGGGCCCAGCCAGTTAGGTTCAAATTTTCCTTTCTACTCCCTGTTAGGCTGGTTCTTAGGATTCTCCTTGAGGATGAGATCTCCTACTTCAAATTTGTGTGGTTTGACCTTCTTGTTGTAACCTTTGGACATATGTTCTTGGTACACTTTGAGGTGATCGAACGCTTGTTGTCGGCGCTCATCTAGTAGGTCCAGAGAATTTTCCCTATCTATGCGGCACTACTCGTCAGTAACAAGACCTTGTAAAGATATTCACAATGATGGGATTTAAACCTTAATGGGTAGTACTGCTTCAGTACCATAGACTAGAGAAAATGGTGTGGCTCCAGTTGGTGTTCTTATGCTTGTTCTGTAGGCCCATAGTGCCAGATTTAGTTGTAGATGCCAGTCTCTGCAGACTTACTCATAGTTCTGTGTAGGATTTTGAGAATATTCTTGTTGGATGCCTCTACCTATTTATTACCTACAGGATAATAGATTGAGGAGCAATGTTGAGTGATATGGAACTGTTCACAAAGGTCATCAATGTCTTGATTTTTAAATTGGCCCCCATTGTCTGTTACAATTGAAGAGGGTATCCCGTATCTACAAATAATGTAGTTCAGAATGAACATAGCCACCTGTTTGCTAGTGGCTTTGATTAGTGGCACGACCTTGACCCACTTTGTGAAATACTCAGTGGGCGTAACGATAAACTTGTTTCCATTTGAAGAGTTGGGATATATTTGTCCAACCAAGTCAAAGGCCCATTGCTAAAATGGCCAATGTGTTATGAAAGGTATAAGTTCTCTGGCAGGAGCATGGATAAGATTTCCATGTGTCTGGAATTTAAGACATGCTTTTGAAAACTGAATAGTATCTTTCTCCATGGTAGGCCAATAATAGCCTACTTTGAGTAGTTTCTTCGCTAATGAAAATCCGTTCGAGTGTGATCCACATACACCTTCGTGGACTTCTTTTAATGCTAAATCAGACTCTTCAAGTTCTAAACACCAAAGAAGTGTACCATCAAGACTGCGTTGATATAGGTTGTTAGTTATGAGGATGTAACGTGATGCTGTCCTAATCAGGGATCTTTTTTCATTTTTGGGTAGATTATTAGGGATAATTTGATCGGAAAGGTAAGAAATGATATTGCCATACCGAGATTGGTCTGGGGTATTCAAAGAAAATATTACCTGGTATTTAGGGGTATCAAAGGCATTATAGGATAGTTCTTCCACCAAGTATTCATAGTAGAATTGATGTTCTTCTAGTTGTAACATGGATGCCAAGGTAGCCATAGAATCAACAGCTTTGTTCTCTGATCTTGGTATCTGCTGGAAGGTGACGAAGACAAAGTATTTCTTTAGGTCATCAACTAATTGCTTGTAGGGCATCAATTTATCATATTTTTTTTGATACTCCCCATTTACTTGATTGATAATTAGTTGGGAGTCACCATATATGTGTAGCTCTATGATCTTCCATTCCATAGCTAGCTTGAGGCCATTGACCAATGCTTCATATTATGAGATATTGTTGGTGCATGGAAACATCAGTTTGTAAGATTTGGGAATTTTGTATCCTTGAGGAGTTATAAAGAGGACCCTGCTCCAGATCCTTGTTGAGTAAATGAACCGTCAAAGTACATCTTTCATGGATATTTAGTGAGATGCATGATTGTCTCATCAGGGAATTCAATGAGTAAAGGTTCATCATCCTGGAGTGGTGAATCACCCAATTGATCTGCAAGGACCTATCCTTTGATAGCTCTCCTTTCTACATATTCAATGTCAAACTCACTTAGAATCAGGACCCATTTTGCCAAACATACTGTTAATGCTGTTCTGCTCAAAACATATTTTAGAGGATCAATCTTAGCAATGAGCTTCACTATATGAGAGAGAATGTAGTGCCTTAATTTTTTTGATGCGAAGATGACTGCTAAGCATGCTTTTTCAATAATGCTATAATTGAGCTCATAAGTGACCAGTGTTCTACTAATGTAGTAAATAGCTCTTTCTTTCTTGGTTTCATCCTCTTGTGCCAGTAATACTCCTAGGGATGTAGTTGTAGTTGAAATGTTTAGGAGTAGGGGCTTTCCATGAATAGGCACCATAAGAATAGGTGGAGCAACCAGGTATCCTTTCAATTCTCTGAAGTTTGCTTCATAGTGTTCATCCCATTTGAAGGTAACCCCTTTATGTAATAGCTTAGTAAAGGGTTGTGCCCTATCTGCAAGTTGGGACATGAATCTCCTAATGGACTGGAGTCTCCATTGTAGTGTCCTCATTTGACTGATATTACATGGAGGAGTCATCTCTAGAATAGCCTTCACCTTTTCAGGATCTACCTCAATTCCTTTCACAAATGCTATGAATCCTAAGAGCTTCCCTGATTGGACCCCAAAGACACATTTCTTTGGGTTGAGCCTGAGTTGGAATTTATCCATTCGATCTAATATCTTTCTTAGGTCAGCAATGCAAGTACCTCTTTCTTTGGATTTAGCCAATGTGTCATCGACATAGTCCTCCATGTTCTTGTGTATCATGTCATGGAATATTGTTGTCATGGCTCTTTGATATGTTGTACTGGCATTCTTTAACCTGAAAGGCACGACATTCTAGAAAAAGGTGCCCCATGTGAATGTGAATGCGGTTTTCTCTTGATTCTCGGGGGCAATTTTGATTTGATTATATCCCAAGAATCCATCCATTAAAGAATACATCTGGAAACCCGCTATAAGGTCTATGATCATGTCAATGTTTGGTAGAGGGAAGTCATCCTTCGAACATGCTTTATTCAAGTCTCAAAAGTCTGTACAGATCTTGATAGATTTATTATATCTAGATATGGGGACCACATTAGAGATCCACCCTGCATAGGCAATGACTTGTATAAATCCAAATTTTAACAACTTTTCTAGCTCTGCTTTTACCAATATGCAACATGAGGATGCATCTTCCTAAGTTTTTGTTTTACGGGCTTGATCCTAGGAGCTATAGATAAGTGGTGCATGATGAGATTAGGATCTAGCCCTGGCATATCAGTATAAGACCATGTAAAGTTAATCTTCTTCTCTTTCAAGAACTTTGTGAACTGTACCTTTTCTTCTTCTAATAAAGATTGTGCAAGGTGAACTATTTGAGGATTTTCAACAGTGCCCAAGTTTACTAGTTGTGTTGGTTCAATCAGTACCAAAGATCTTTCCTAAAAGTGTTCAGGGAGGATATCAAGAGTCTCATCCTTTGGCACCTTAGAGAGGTTTTCACCATTGGATACGTATTTTTTCTTTACTATTTTGGGATCTGATACTGCCACAGAGTGGTTTTCACCATCATTCCACTTTTTCTTTTTATTTTTTATTTTTTGACTAAGAAACCTGATATCCTCCTATGACATGTTCTCACTCCTTCCTTTGGTGGAAGAAGGGCAAGGTTCACAAGTATTGAGATAACAAGCTAGGGAGTGGTCATCAGAAAATTAGAGGATAGGAGTAGGATCTTCTTCTGTCCAATCAATTAGGTGTGGAAGTACCAATGTTAGGGAGTCAGATTCTGGGAAGGACAACATCGTGTTAGCATCAAGACTATTAACTGACATGACATGGTCTATTAAGTTAATTTCTTCGATATTTAGATCAATAAGAGCGAGATCATCATTAAAAGGGTCATTGTTAGTCATATGCGAACCAAAATCTAACGACTCATCAGTAGAAATCTCATCATCATCTCTCCGTAAAAGGAGGCTTCTTGCTTGTAGCCTATGAAATTCTTCTAGACTTGTGTCTCCATCAATGATCGGGGGAAGGAACTCTTTTTCTACTTTAGGAGGATCAGTATCATTGGGAGGAGTGTTAGATTGTTTACTAGGAGCTGAAGGGGCCACAAACAGGTGAATTTTATCTATTCCAATATCTTCAGAGGTGACTGATAGCTGATCCCATTCATAGTCATGAGAGTCTGTTATATCATCATTAGATCTGTTTAAGTATTCAATAATGGTTATCTGATGTACTTAGTTAGCTTCTTTTAGATCAAAGTGGGGTAGATCAAGGACATGTGAAATTGTGACCATTTGCCCCCAGTTAGGATGTAAATTCTACAGCCAGGGCATCTCTTGAGTAATTGTCGCTATGGTGTCTCATACCTCTTGAATGGGAGGTTGTGCTAGTAAAGGGGTGTGAAGATCTTGTGGTACCTCAAAGCTAGGTATGTAGCATTCTCCTTGGTAGTTGGGGTCCTGTGCACCAACATGTAACAATCTCTCATAGGACCACTACTCTAGTTCATCTATTTCATCACCCCTTTATCTGAGCGTGGACTTTCTTTTGAAGCAGGTTTATCAGTTTTAGTATTGAAACCCAGTCTTGTTTTATCTCTGGTATTCTGGAACTCCATGGGTATAGGTTCAATGAGAACTCAGCCTATGTCGTTTAGAGGTCCCTTTCCTTTGTAGCCCATTTGTGTGAGGAAATCATATCCCTTTCCATACTATTCTGGGGATATCTTCACATGTTTGACCTCAGCCTCCACCAGTTCTCCTTTGTAAAGCCAGTCCAAGACTGCCTGTTCTTCTGCGTTATCTAAAGAAGATGTGGATGCCTTTATCATGCCAGTTGCTTTGTGTAATTCTAGCTCTTTGGATGCTATAGGTGTGAATGTTGATGAAGGTTTGCTGTAGGATCTTGGTGACACCGAAAGTTTTGTCAGTGAGGGAGTCAGGTCCAACTTGTACTCTCCCATAACTGTTTCTTCAAGTTTCAAGGTTTTGCTAAAAATCTTCATAACCATGTCCTTGGTAGTTTCAGGAGCCATGACATCCATAGCCTCTTTGTTGTGCATGATCATGCTACCTACTTTGATATTGTTGCAAGTGTAGTTAGCATCTGCAGGAATTGTCACTTCCACCCCATTATGTGGGAATTTTATGCATTGGTGGTAAGTGGATGGTACAACTTGCATTTCATGAATCCATGGTCTCCCAAGTAGGATATTGTAGGCCAATGGTAGATCCAGAACTTGACATATGATGTTCCTCTTAGTTGGTCTGACTCTGATAGGTAGAACAATAAGACCTCTAGAGGACCTTTCTTCCTCATCATAAGCTTTGATGGTTATCTTGCTTCTAGAGTTAATTGTTTGTTCTGAGAGACCCAGTTTCTTGATTAGATCCAGTGTATAGATATTCAATCCTGCACCTCCATCTATCAAGACGCATCTAACATGGGATTTATGAATAAGGACTTCAATATGGAGGGGTTGATTATGTGGATGTGTCAATGAATTATCATCCTCTTCAGAAAAGGAGAGGTAGTGTGGCGCTGAGATGTGATTGACCATCGCTTGGAACTTGTCTATATCAATATCCTTTGGAACATTAGCAGCTTGTAGAGCTTGTTCTAGGATTTCCCTATGTACCGTGGATATCCTGAGCAACTCGAAAATGGAAATTTTGGCAGAGGTTCGTTGTAATTGGTCTACCAATTCATATTTTTCTCTAGGAATAGTGACCATGTGTCTTGTTTCTTGTTTAGGAATATTTACAATAGGAACCTTGGATGTTGATGTTGATGTTGATGTCGGTTTTGGAGGTCCTTTGATTGTAACCTGTGCTTGGCTCTGTGTTACAATATTTGAGTGGAATGAGACACCTTTGATTGTGACTACATTGATGGATTCAGTTTTAATGTCAAGCACATTAATCACATTGTCATTTTTGGAATAGGTGTAATTTACCTCATTACTCTTCCCTTTAGATGTCTCTCCTCGATAGTAATTAGGAAATGGTTTGTTGAATGTTGTATGATCTTCATTGGTAGTATGTCCGTCTACTTTGATCTTACCTCCTTCAATGAGGTCTTGGATGACATGCTTGAGTTTGAGGAAATTATTAGTCTTGTGTCCCTTGTTTTTGTGGAAGACACAATAGGAATTATCATCCCACCACCTGGGTTTGACCATTGGTTCCCACGGTTTAGAATTGGGAATTGTAAGAACTTTGTTATCCAACAATGTTTTTAGAATAGTCTCAAGAGGCTCTCCCAAAGGAGTGAATGTTATTTTGGGTTTTGAAGTCCATGTTTGTCCCTTGTTATTATCATTGTTTTCTTTGGGTACGGGAGGTGTTACCTTAGCATCCTTGCTTTCTTGCATGCCATTGGTTAGATTAAATACCTCGGGTTTAGAGGTGTCAACCACTCTGTTATTAACAACATTTTTGTTTTGCTTCCACCATTTAGCCTTGGAGTTGGAGTTGTTGGTCTTGTTTTCATTTTGAAGTCTCCCTTTTTGACCATTACTTCCTCAATATGGAGGGCATTTTTAATCATATTGTCGAAACTAGGAGACTCTTGCATTTGTAGATCATAGTTTAATTCAGGCACTAGATTATTAACGAAGATCTCCATCTTCTTTTTTTCGGGAATGGCCCTTGAATATCGTGCAAAAATATTCTTCCATCTTTGTAGGAAGTGTGTGAATGATTCTCTAGTTTGTTGTTTGGTGTTACATAGGCCCATCATAGTTACATCATGTTGGATGTTGTAGGAGTAATGTTGAATGAACTGTTGGATTAATTCCTCGAATGTTTTGACCTTAGGGTTCAATTTTAAGAACCACTCCATGGAATTTCCTCCTAAACTTCCTAGAGATAGCCGCATGAGGTATGTAGGTTCGTGCATGTAATCAATGCTTAGAGCACAAAATTCCCTCACATAGTCATGTGGGTCAGTCTCTCCCATGTACTTTTCATACTTTGGCCTCGCCACGTTGGGGGGAAATGGGACCATCGTAATACTCTTTTCAAAAGGGAATGGACAAATAGCGTCCAAAGAGTATTGTGTTTTGGGTTTCTCCTTCTCTTGTTTGAGGTTTGTGAGTTCTGTTTACATCAAATTGAGTTGTCTAGTGAGAATAGATATCAGATTTGGTACTTCTTTTTCCTTGAGATTTTCCACGTCATAATCTTTGGGTAATTTAACACCTGTAGATGCTAGATGGAGGAAGTAATTTTCTTTATCGTCATCAATGATACATTCCAATATCTTGTAGAATCTCTTAGTTTGTTTGAGTTTTTTGTACTCACCTTCAGGGATCTCTCCTTCACCATCTGATCCAAATGGGTTATGTTCAAATTTGGGTCCTTCCTCTTCATCCGTATCTTCAGGCTTTTTACCATTGTTATACTCCTCAAAAGCCTCACTCCATCTGTGAGTGTCACTATCCATTTGAGGGGAATCTAGATCAATTAAGGAACTATGAGAAGTTTCTCCTTGAAAGTGTGGTGTCTTAGGAGGCACTTTTGATCCTTTAAACATGTACTTGTTGCGTCTTGTGTTAACCATGAATTTATTTCTCAACTTTGTTAACATTTCCCAATAATGCAAGTGAGAGTTTCAGATTGTTCAAGTGGGCATGTCTAGGTAGAAGTAACTGTTTGTTGTTGGTGGATGTAAATGATTCCAGCGTCAGAGGGTTAGAATGCCCTAACAGTGAGCTGGGAACCAAGTTGTTGGTAGAAAGTGGGTAGACCACACGTATTGAACTGATCATGAAAGATTGACTAGGCATGTAAGGTGGACATTTCAAAAGTGTTTTGAAATTTCAATAGGGAGACTAGAAAAGACAACAAGAACCATCTAAAGAGCTAAAAGGGTATCCTAATCAACTGAGACTTTCTATGAAAAACTTCTACAAGTACCCACTATCCTGAATACAAGCTCCTAGATGCGAGCCTCTGATGATACCAAATGCGAGCCTAGAATCTGGATGCGACTATTTTCTAACCAGATGCAAGCTAGCACATCGAATGTGATCCCAAATACTAGATGTGATTTGGGAAATCTGGGATGTGATCTTATGATGTCTTTTGTCAGTTTTGGTCAGTTCAGAAAAGTTTGTTTTCAAAGTGCGTGAAGTTGCTTGTTTCCAGATTGCATTTAGGAGGTGTCATAATGTGTGAAAAACACTTGTACTCCAGGGTTTGAAACTTGTTGATTGTTTTGAGGAGATTATCTTTTTAATGATCTTTTGAACACGTCAAACAGTTTTACATTGTTAGGAGGGTGAAAAAAACACTCATATTTTCCTATTCTCTAGGTGGAGGATGAAAATCTTTTCTCATTGACTCAGGTACACACTCAAATGCTAATCAGAATACAACCATCACCAAGCACACAATGGCTCCAGTCATGATGCTGTATTAGCTGACTCCAAATGCAAGTGAGGGCACAATATGATGAGTGTCTTAGGGAAATTAATTTTTGCCTTCCACAAAGATTATCACCCTTTCGGGGATGAATCAGGAATTATTTCATTTGAAGTTGTTGTAGATTATTGGGCAATCTATTTGAAATTGTCCCCCATAGAATTGCACAAGGAAAAGTTTAAGCGTATAGCCCTATGAGTACCTGAATGTATGTAGTCTTGCAAGTAAGATTGAAGCGGCTCCGCTCTACATACACCCAAGCATGTTCAAGGAATGATGTCAAAATTCTAAGAACAAAACTAGCTCCATCTTTCGAGGCTTTAGCCTAATAGGAAGCAATTATTTATAGTGAGTTGGAAGGGTTGGCGTAAAACCTGTCCTCACTTGGGTCGTTCCCGAGAGTTTTTTTCCTCAACCGGCAGGCCCTCTACTGTTTAAATATATGTAACCAGGATTGGTGAGATTTGGATGTTTGGATTTCTAATTCTCCCAAAGAAGAAGAGAATACTCTCCTAATCTAAGCTGTTTTCTCCCAAAACACGTAAAGCAAAGTTCATTCCTTCAAGCTATGTTGAACTTGATTTAGTTTGTTCCTACTTAAGAAAAACAAGATGCTTGAAAAGGAAAGTTGCCTTGTTCAATTAGCCACAAAATTTAGTGAGTTTCTTGTCTAATTACTGATCCAAATTGAATTAAATGATTGAACTTTTTCTTTGATCCCACATATTTAGTGCTTTGATTGTCCAATTTTTGAATCCAAAAATAAATTATACAATGTAGTTGTTCATTGAACTACAATATTTAGTGACTTGTGTTGTTCATTTACCGGTCCAAATTGAATTAAATGATGTGTTTTCTTGTTTAGTTAACTCCAAATTTCGTTAAATCCATAAACTGATGTATGAGTTTTTGATTTTACTTAAAAGGAAAAGAGCATAATCCTCTAGTCAGTTTAGTGATAGATTGGAATATGTATCTTAATTTGGAAAGAAAGTAAAATAGAAGTCAAGATGGGGGTTGGGTAACCTGAAAAACTAAGTTAGTATCTATTTATGTTAACTCCCACAAAAACCTTCAAGAACAACCTGCAAACACTTGTTAGGCTGCAAGATACCAAAAACACAACTTTGTCAAAATGTTAGAGTTAGGAAAATGAAATGCACAAACTTTCTAACTAGATGCGAGCCTAAAATTTTACTGAATGCGATGCAACATACTGTATGCGAGCTTCCTTACCAGATGTGATTCCATGCTTACTAGATGCGAGCCTGGACTGAAAATGATCTGGGAAATCCAGGATGCGAGCCTCATTTTCTGTGGTGCGATGGCATATCCCAGATGTGATCCAGAATGGTAAAAAACAAGCCCATAACAAAATTCTGGGCATGCAAATTAGTGAAAAAGTGTTAGAAAATGAGGCCAAGTTGGAAATTGTGCCCCACAATGGGCACCAGAAATGTGTGTGTATTTTTGCACCTATTATCTGCAACACAACACTTCAATAAGTCATTCTGTTAGTGAAAAACAAGGGTTAAAGAGCATATAAACCATAACATCGACTTATTGCATTCTAACTAGGATGAGTGTAGCATGTAACATAAAATCCCTCTGATTTATGCTAAATACCAGTGACATAAACAACCTAGCATGAAAGATTTAGTTTAAAACAAGCTAATATTCAATGGTCAATGCATATTAATCTAAAAATGGACATAATAACAATGTATGAGCATAAACTATGAAATAAAGTATGAGTCTAAGTCTATTCCAACAACATAACAATGCATTTTCAATATGGGATCAAGGCTTATTTTCTCTCAAAAATGGTTTCTATTTATAGAAGAATAAGAGAGAGAGAGAGAGGGGAGATAAGGCTCATTAATGAGTTGAGGGACTCATTAATGGTGGTGTAAGAGCCATTAATGCCTTGAGCATTAATGAGGCATGGAAGAGACATGGGCTTAAGGCATCTTCATTAATGAGGTATTAATGAAAGCCTTACAGAAGCATGGGAGTGTGTAAGAAGGTGGCTTGAGAAGGTGGACTTGAGAAAGGAATCTTGAGATTCCTTGACTTTCTCAAGTGGGTGGAGTTGTTAATCATTCCTTAATGGAATGTGACAACATTGGGAGGTGGGTTAGGGTTAGAATTAGGATTAGGATTAGATTAGCGAGGGTGGAATGGGTTGAGAAGGGTTAGAACCCAGGGTAGAAGTGGTTGAGATAGGTTAGGTTGGGGTTTAAGGGAATATTAATTAAATGAATTAAACTTATTTAATTCATTTAAAAATATAGAAATTTAATTATTTAAACAATTTAATTGCTTTTTAATAATTAAGGGGACTATAGCCATTTTAATTAAATTAAATAGGCTAGGGGAATGGGTTATTTTGCAAGTGGGTAATTGATTTAGGGATTTATTTAATTCCTTTATAATTAAATACTATAGCCATGTTTGATTTTGATTTGATTTAATTGGTTTGAATTTATTTGAATTTGTATGGCTATAATAGTTAATATGATTTAGTGATAAAAATCACCTAGGACATTAAATTGATTTGAAGAATTATGCCAAGCAGTAATAGGGTTGTTTGGACATAATCAAGGGTATGATCACACTTAGGGAAAATAGGGTCCATAGTTGGAACAAACCAAATTTAGGTGGTTATAGGTATTGGTGGATCGCATTCGAATGGTCTTACTATGGCGGCTAAGAAACTCTTACGTATTGGATATTGTTGGTCTACAATAGAGAAATATGTTGTTAAGTTTTAAAAATATTGTAAGAAGTGTCAGATACATGGAAATCTTATACATGCACCCACATGAGAGTTTCTACCCTTTATTACACACTGACCTTTTCAGTAGTGGGCCTTTGATCTCATTGGTCAGATTTACCCATCATCCTCTAATGGTCACAAGTTCATCATCACAACAATTGAATATTTTACCAAATAGGTTGAAGATATACCCTTAATCATGGCAATAGGAAAACAAATCTCACTATTTATCCTCAACTACATCATTTTTTGGTATGGTCTTCCCTCATCAATTGTGACAGATAATGGGTAACAATTCAAAAACAAGGATGTGACAGAACTTTGTAACAAGTTTCAAATCACTCAACATTTCTCCTCCATCTATTATCCTCATGGAAATGGATAGGTAGAGGCAAAAAATAAGAACATCCTCGAGATTCTAATCTGAATGGTCAATGATTCTGGTAGATATTGTCATGTTCAAATCAATCTAGCTTTGTGGGCATATCAAACAAGTATTAGAACACCAATTGGAGCTAGACATTATTCTTTGATTTATGGCGTTGAAGCAGTTCTTCCAATCGAGGTAGAAATTCCATCCTTAAGAGTATCTTTAGGAGGGTTGATCACAAATGAATGCTACAGGGTGTCATGGATACAACACCTAGAACTGCTGGCTGAAAGACGTCAAGATACTTTTGAACATCTACAAGGATATCATAAGAGAATGGAAAAATACTAAAATAAGAAGGTTAAAGCTCGTGAGTTTCAAGTGGGAGATCTAGTGCTATGAGAAAATCCTAAAATTAACAACATAGAGAAAAGAAGGGCAAGTTTGAGCCTAATTGGTTAGGGACTTTCATAATCATAGCAGTATTTGGATCTAGGACTTATCAGTTAGCTACCACAGAAGGAGACACACTTTCTGATCCAATCAATACCAATCATCTGAAGCAATTCTATGCTTAGATTATTGTCAGTAGTTGTGAAATAGTGGAAAAGATTCTAAAAAACTCAAAAACAGTGGAAAAAGTCCTAAAAAAATCCTAAAAAGCAGAAAAAGAAGCTGAAAAAATTATTGTCCCAGTGAAAAACCTTGCAAACAGACGCTTGGATAACATCAAAAAATAAAATCAAAACAATGCAAACTACAAAAAAAAAAGAGAAAAAGAGAAAATAACAAAAAAAATTGAAAAACAAAAAAATTGTGGCTTGGTGAAAACCTGGTAAACAGGCGCCTTGGTAGAAAAAATAGCACTCCTACGAGTGGTGAAAACCTAGTAAACAAGAACCATTTTTCATCTCGCTTTTCTGTCTATCAATGCTCGGATATCTCTTCAGCAAGCGCTTCAGGACCTCTGGACCTACACAAACAAGATCGCATTCCTAGTTGTTCACTAAATCATTTCCCAAATCATCATGGCTTGGAATCTAATCTTATCTTTCTTTCAAAAGAACAATTCAATCTTTTTCAAGACAACCAATCAAACAAAGGTATTTCTCAATACCAACCAATCAAACAATGATATTTCTTAAATACCACAAACCAAGCAAAGGTATTTTTCAATACCACCGATCACATCACATTTCACATCAACAAAGAAAAATGTGTTTCTTAAACACTCATATTGTCATCAAGTGATCACATTGAATCTATCAATTAGAAACATAAGTACAAAAGTGACCAGTCATGTGGTTTGCTTGCACGAGTTCTGATTTCTAAGTAACTATATGATGTATCCATACTAGAGAAACAAGGAGTCAGTATATTTTTTCTTTGTGACTACTTGTTCATTATCATTTTTTTCACTTATCATATCTCCCTAGTGCTTCAATGATGCTCTATTGCTAGAAACATAAAGACAGGGGGCATGATATTTTCTTTGATTTCTGTTTGTGATCTACATTGGTCTTTGACAAGGTCTATGATGAAAAAACTAAAGCTACATGAAAGGCTATAATTCTGAGACCAAAGAAAACACCTATGTTAGAGAGGATTGTTATCTTATCAATTCATTATTATCATATATCTAGAGATATTCCATGAATCATTGTACCAAAAGATCAAGGAAGGAATATGATATTTTCTTTATTTTTGGTTTGTTTGTTGACACAATTGATGCTCAGGACACGATGATCTGTTTTATCTTGATGCTTGTGTCAAAATGCAATATCAAAATGTAACTCACTACTATTCATATCATTAGGATAAAGCAATTATTCATGGTGGTTGTACTAATTCAGACATCTAACACAAGAAGTATTTATATTATCATGGTCGCCTAAGAACTAGTGATGATTGTACATACCTGTATTCGAGAAAAGTGATATTCATACTAACATGATCGCTTGAGTATTACTGTTGGTTGTATCAAAATGGGGGTTCGCTAAAGTTCAATGATGAATCTAAGCACGTAATAAAGACATGGATGGAAGCTGCATTTGCATTCTAGTGTTGTATTGCATTCTAGGAGTTGCATGGCATTCTAGGAAATGGTGTTGTGAAAGGTTGTAATAACATCAATTTTAGAGAGGGAAAAGATAAATTCAAACCTTCAAAATGATATCATTTCTCTTATGATTGAGTATTTTAATCACTTAAATTAAAACCATCATTTGCATAATCATATCAATAGAATTTCATTAAATATCATTAAACTTTTTTACATACGAATCCATAGCATAAATCTAACATCGCATATATGCATCAAAACCATACAAAAATAAATGCATCCATACATTTGCATCCACAAGATAAGGGAATAAATCAAAGTTCTCAAAGCACAATCATAATCATCTCATAATTCATAAAACATCAGTGACAAAGATACAAAGAAATCATAACAAGAGAATGTCATCATATATCAATAATGTCCATGAGATACATCATAAAAATCAAGCAAAATGGTGCTATATCATAGTAATCTCAATACATCATCATAAAAAATGCAGATAATACTCAAAGACAATCATGAATGACTGCATGTATCATCTCCCCGTGGTCCTGGTGGAGGAACATCAGATCTGCTAGGTCCGGCACCCTCTGACTGTGTTGCTGCTCGTGAAAATGGTGTAATCCTGGAAATAGGATCTGGTACTTGCTGAAAAAGATGCATCCTGATAATATGAATCTCTACTACACTACAGGGTAGCATCTCTTTGATCTCTATCCAAGGATCTATCTCTATCTTCCAACTATGCCTGTAACATAGCTATGCAGGTCTGTAACTGACCTCTTTCTCTCTCTCTCTCTCTACAAAGCTGAGAAATCAGTGTTGCATCACCTATACCCTGTGGTGGTATGCTTTTCAGACTAGGACCGGGTACCTGTACACATTTATTCCCTATACTCTATATGAACACATGTCTTCTTGTACTCTTCTATGGTGGGGTACCTATCTGTAATCCAATCTAACTCCCAAGCCAAGTACCTATACCAGTGGTCCTGATCACTCTCAACTATGGAGACACCTGTGTAGCTGAAGTCACCTATGTAGCAGAAGGCATTTGTGAAGAAGATGGCATCTAAGTCAATGATAAACCCTATGATATAAATAGCATCTCTGATATGCTCGGAGTATGAACAAAAGAAACAACAGAAGGAACCTGTGATGAAGAAGGAACTTGAGAAGATGATGGTTCCTTTGTAGCCACTGGATGTTTCAAACCCATAATCCATACTCTAACCTATCTGGGGTGACCACCAGGATCTCTACGACCAACACCTCTACCACCACTCTCCTCTCTACTACTAGAGGGTCTACGAGAAGGAGCCCTAACTGCTCCACCACCTCTGTCATCATCATCTCTAGCATCTACCGTAGTAGGTATCACATCATCAAGAGAGGCCAGTCATGGAAAGGGATGTTGAGAAAAATATGTCAAATAATCTGCAGTCATACCGACATCTATAATATCTGGAGCAAGATCCCACTGAACAGGTACTAACCGTTGATTCTCAATAAGTGTGGTATCATATCTCAAATGAGGGACCCACTATGTGGCCTCCTCCCATATCCTTGCATATAAATTCATACCTTGGTTCATCGGTTGTGCCATCCCAAACTATCTCAAGACACTTGTAACTAAAAATCTCTCAATGACATAAGGAGTTTGTCCAATAAGTAAACACTCAGTACATACATATGGCATCTCTCACATGTTTTTTCCCCACTCCTTGCAATCCAAATATAGTCTCTAGATCATGACAGTCATATCATCTACTACTTGTCTTCAATAAGCTAGATTGCCCATACGGGGCTGCACAAAATCTCCACCATACATGTAAATGTAAGGCTCATCTCTCTGACAAGATTACACTACTACTAGTCGTGTCACTAGGATGTTCTCCCAGGACCAAATCTGCAACAATATCAAACCAATGGACATCAATCTATCCTATCGATATACCACTTGATGTAGATCATGGTACAAGTGGGCAAGGAGATAGCTACCCCGAGCCATACATCGAGGACTCTGCAGTAAACCCTCCAATAATCTACCCCAATCCTCTAGTGAATTTTGAGATTTTTACCCTATTTAATCTCATTTTTGGGGTAATTAATTTCAAACTTTTAATCCAAACTATTTGTCATCACTTGCACCTTTTTAGCTCTATCTTTGTCCTATAGAGTCTGATTTTAACCAAATGAGAAGCAGTTTCTTTGTCGTTCTCACCACTATCTTTTTAATTGGAATCACAATGTCCTTTCCAAGCTTATCATTCTCATCTAGAAAATTTCACATGGAAATCAAGAAAATATAATGTCCATTTTGATTCCAAGGGAGCATAATTAATCATTCTTAATCAAGTGACCATGTTACCAAATCTTTCCAATAACTAGGGAATTATCAAATTCTGACTTGACTCTGTAATCAATCAAGTTATCAAGAAAATCAAATTTTGAACAACTAGGGGAATCTTTGTCAGACATCATTATCGAATTGATAGTCCTAAATCAGCAAATTAGCTAAGCTTGGAACAAGTGATTTTATTGCTTCACATCAAATTTCTCACCCTTATCAAAATTCAAGTTGTAAACATCAATGGAGATATTAATTTCAATGTACCACATCAAATTGGCAGTCTCTTCATGGGAACATCAGGAGATAAGTGACTTCATCAGGACCCATATCAAGTTAGTTATCTCAGTCAAATTCTCAATAGTGATAAGTTTCAATGCTTCACATCAAATTGATCATTTGTTCAAATATTTGCTAGAAATCAGTTTCATCGCATCACATTAAATTGGTTGTCTGGTCAATCTCTCTGAATCAGGTCTTGAAAGATATTAGTTTCATCGCTTCATATCAAACTGAGTATTTGATCAAAATTTTAGACATCACTATAACAATAATCAATTTCATCGCTTCACATCAAATTGATTAGGTGTTATTATCCTCAACAATCAGGCAGGTAATCAGTTTCATCGCTTCACATCAAATTGATTATTCTGGTCTCAATCTATCATCATAAATTAAACAAGCTGGGGCATTAATTTCATTGCACAACATCAAATTGATTCCCTGGTCATCACATTGGTTTCAACAAGCAATCTAGAATCTCCAGTAGCTTTAATCGCTTTTCTTTCAATCAAGTTTGGAATCGATTTCTAATCGAGAATAGTTTCTATAACCACTTGAATTTGGTCTGTTGCAACTATAGACCCTATTTTCCCTAAGTGTGATCATACCCTTAATTTATATCCAAACGACCCTGTTACTGCTTGGCATAATTCTTTGAATCAATTTAATGTCCTAGGAGATTTTTATCACTAATTTATGTTAACTATTATAGCCATACAATTCAAATCAATTTCGACCAATCAAATCAAATCGAAATCAAACATGGCTATAGTATTTAATTATAAAGGAATTAAATAAATCCCTAAATCAAATACCCACTTGCAATTAACCCATTCCCCTAGCCTATTTAAATGGCTATAGTCCTCTAATTATTCAAAAGCAATTTCATTGTTTAAATAATTAATTCCTATATTTTTAAATGAATTAGATAAGTTTATTTTATTTATTAATATTCCCCTAAACCCCAACCTAACCTATCTCAACCACTTCTACCTTGGGTTCTAACCCTTCTCAACCCAATCACCCATGCTAATCTAATCCTAATCCTAAATTCTACTCTAACCCACCTCCTAATGTTGTCACATTCCATTAAGGAATACTTAGCAACTCCACCCACTTGAGAAAGTCCACTTTCTCAAGCTGGACT
>MU223089.1:2361351-2401977 GCA_018584345.1 Thuja plicata
GCTTGTTTTAATCTTAAATCCTTCATGCTAGAATAGTATTGGTCACTGATTTATAGCATATTCTGAGGGTTAAATATGTTATTCATTACACTCTTTCTAGTTAGAAGGCAATAGGCCGATATTAGTGATTTTGAACATTTTGACTAACCTTTCAAGCTAATGCAATGACCTATTGAGTGTTTGTGTTGATTTCGACAAATACCCATTTACACACACACAGTTTCATCACTTCATATCCAGCTATTCAATCGCTAGTGAAAATCAGATTTTTTTGAATCAACGTGTTGATCACACATCAATTCAAAGATGAGAAAATGTAATCACCTAAAAATAGTCTGATGAACTCAAAAACCCTAATTAGAAATCAAGTCTCACATGTCCTAATCAAGACTTTTGACTTAAGGCTAATCACAATTATATAATTAAACTAGATCAGTTTAAATATATAATTCATCAAAAATCAATAATTCAAGATCACTCACCAAGAGGCATTAATTATTCAATTAATCTTGGTCATTTAAATCAAATCAAAATAAAAAAATACATGGCTAAGGAAATTAATTAAAAGGAATTAATTAATTCAAAACATTAATATTCCTTCAACTTGCCTCAAAAGTCAAACCTCTAACCAATAAGAGGTAATCACATGGATCAATTGAGCTTTGATCTTAGCCATCCCTCATGGATGCATCTCAACCGTCAAATTTGGATTTGGATTTGAAGCCTTTTCCCTCCAAGAAAAATCTATATAATGCAGCCATTCTAGCTCATTTCATATAGGTGAATAGTAAATTTTAGCATCAAATTATTGTTAATTTCATTCTACCAATAATCTATTTCATTTTCTCAAGCTATTCTAGTTTAATTTCATGCATTTGATCATAAATGGAGCATAATTGAAAATATTTTCATGCATTTTAATATGAAATCTTCCATCCTAGATTGTCTATTTGCTAAAAATTCATGCTTAATATGAGACCATTCTATGCAATTCTTGTAAATCATCTAGATAGGAAGCAATAGGACATTTTTGACATGTTTATTGGTTCAATTTGATGCTAACATGTTGATATAAAGTCATATTGAGTGGATGTGTGTACCATTCTTTTAGGTACAACATTTACACACCACACCTAGCATTAAACTCTTTAACCCTTTCATACTACATCTCCTAGTCACATGATGTTCTTTATGGTGGTTTTGTGTGAGTATTAATCTTAATACCCTCACTTTCATCATAGTATACCTGGTCACCATTCTCATAATAACAATAATGACCACCCCTTTTTGGGATCTTCGAGTAATATTTATGGGCTCTAGGGGTTGGTTCATTAGAAGATGAGCTACTATGGGCCATAATTAAAGGAGTAAAAACCAATTGTTCAACCTTATAAATATATTTATTTAATGCAAAAGAGGAAGAATAATTGTAGGAGATAAAGATGGCTTACTTTTGTTACTCTTCTATTGCCAACGCTAACCACCATCACCTGAGGGATTATTTGGATTCCCTTTCTATAATGATCTTCTTCCATACATTTGTGTTTCTAAATATTCTAGGTAATATTGAGATTCCCCCTTCCTTGCACCAATATGAGTATATTAATGTGTCAATAATTTCTTATGCATCTATCTTTGAAACCCGAGTAGAACCTTTAGAGTCACCACCCTTTTGGGAATGAAACTTTTGCATTCAAGATAACCTCACAAGAACTTAAAAACTCTCTTATGGGATTACTTAAAACATTGAAACCCTTTACCCATATGAGATTGTTGGCTAAAAAGTGCAATGAAAAATCAAGTCTTCCAACACATTTCATAAAAAACTCTAGCAAAATTTACATACAAATTTAAACAATGTTCCTCAGTGGATTTGCCAGTTTGTTAGTGTTTCCAACTGATGTTTGAGATAAACCTAAGGATTTTCCTTCACCTATAATTATTTACATCAAATTAGTAGCCAAATTTCTTGATAATTCCTTAGAAATAAGGAATATCTCCTTCATGTTGGGCTCTGCAAAACCTAGGTGGGTGCACCATATACAATATCAAAAAATATAGTCAAGGGAGAAAAAACATTGCAAACTAAGTAGATTACTCTCAATCCCAATAAATAAAAATTTAGTCCAAAATTAACACACAATAAGATCAATCATGATAGTTTGACAACTCACAACATCTTGAGAGTATAAAACTATTCTCCAATCCTTTCACTAAATACAAAAAAAGTAAAGTTGTTTTGTTTTTAATTGTTTATTGAGACTTGATAAGATTTAGACTAGTACCTCATAGCATTGAGACAAAGTGAGATTCTTAATAAATTATAACAAGGTTACACATATGTTCCTAAACACTTACACCCTGAATAAGCATTTAGCTAGTCACAATATGTATCATACTTTCAGTAAATCACTACCACTCCCTCATAGTTCCTACAACCCATAGTAAGGTTTTCATTTCTTCCTAGGAAGAAATATTAAAATCTATATAGTTACACATTCACAATGAAGGTTGTGAAGACAAATTAATCTATCTTGGACAAATAAATTCATGAAAACTATGAGAAAATGATATAGGAGACAATATATGATGAGATTTTCATTAATTCTTATCTAACCTACAACTTACAATAAATCAAACAAGAGACTCTATCCCAGAAAATTATTGTATATTTGTATTTTATCTACCTAGTACAAAAATCCCCAAGTTTAGAACCCTTCATCTATTACAAAAAATTTCCTTTATAGTGCAGGCATAACTGAGATGAAACAATTGAGTGCAAACCCTAACCTAACCATAGTCAAGTTACAATAATTAAAAAACATCAGAAATCAAACCAAAGATTTGATTCTACATGTACATTTTGTTTTATGAAGTGATCCAAAGGAGGAAATATATGCCCCTGCAGAAAAAAAGAGTGGCCCATACCTTGAAAGCATGCAATGATTGTCCTTTGTATCATAGAAACAATGCTCAAGGTCACCTTCAACCATAAATGAGTATGGAATAACTTGAGTGGCATGTGTAGAGACCAAGAGTATAATAAATATAATATTTATGGAAGTAGAGGAGTCATTGGAGTAGTTGAAATAATTAATACTCGGTCCTTTGTTTGGTAAAATCCCTTGTCGATCATGAATAACCATTGGCCAATTAAAACCCTTGATGGATGCCACCCAGGATGGAAACTGCCTATGCTCGCCATTATTCATTCATAGCTACCCATGTTTTTAAAGAGATAATGAAGGGGCATCTTGGGATCCTAGAAATATTACATATCTTGGAGGAATTTCCTTGTGGTCTAATGAAGTTCCTTGTTTTGGGTAGTTTTCCGAGATTATGTGTGCAATTAATTTGTAGAGATCTTTGGTGTGTGTGATGATAAGGTTTTTTTCCTTGCTATTCATGGAGGATATGTCTATGATCTCACCTCTTCAGGAGGAATGGTTTATGAATATGGCATGTTCTTTACCAAATGGTTGTGTTCATCATGTCACTAGTTCAATTATGTTCACTGGTTAATTTTTGAGGATCGTGGTGAGGTTTTCGATCAATGAAACTGAATGAAATAGACCTCAAGGTGGAAATACATGTCTGGCCGACTTGGTGGTTGGAGAATTCCTGGTTAGATAATTAAATGTATGATTTACTAGGGATTTAGGCAGACCTGGTCCAATATGTTTGTCTTGGGATGTGTAATAGTTTGTTAGGCTAAACTGTTGGTGGATGTGAATAAATTTAGGGCTTGCGATTGTAAGAGGGGGATCTTAGAAGAGGGTAGAATCCAGAGGGATGATAGTTCTGAGATGTAGAAAATCAAAATGTAGGATCTGAGTTGGGTTTTTCTTTGTATGTGGTAATAACCAGGATGACCTTATAGCCTGGCACGTATGAAGAAATTCTGATGAATAAAGTGGTTGTTTAGATACAAATCTTGTAGTCTCTTGTTGTTTTATTTTGTGTTGACTTAGGCTGCAAGGTTGGACATCTACTTTGGGAATTTTCCTTCTTTGACTGCATCAAGAGCTCTCAGAATTGGTAAAAAAAACCCAACCTTAGCCACACAAAGAAATATTGAAGTTACATCTTTTTCTCCTCATGACCTTACACAAATTTACCTATCATCTATTGGGATTAATGGGAAGTAGTACTAAGAGGGGAGGGATGAATCAATACCTCTAAAATTTTTAACTCTTTTCACCTTTCATCATTAGTAAACAGTCTTTATTGTATTACCGACCATTTCTGATGTTCTTCTTATGCAAGTAGTATTAATTCATAATATTTAATTGTTTGAAAAATTCATAGAAACATTCATGAAAATAATAAACACATAACACAAGATATGATATCGCAGAAAACTCCTGTTAGGAGGTAAAAACTGTGGTGGGGATGGCACCCACAAAACTTCACTATCTACAGAATGGAAGGGAGTCAGTAAAGGCTTACAATTGATCACTTCTGATGATCTACCCTATTAGGAGTATTAAAGTGGAGACCAGTTAAGATCTACTCTGTTAAGAGCTTTAACAACACTAATTTAAGTGTGCACTTGGTTAAGAGATTTACAATAGGACTGTTAGGTCCACCTTTCTTGAAAGGATTTCTTAAGTGTACTACACTTGTTAGAATGAGTACAATATGTTTGACATGACTATATGCAATCTATAATTGTTGATCACGGATCCATTAAATATCTCATAATATGAATATCACCTATAGTGATTGATGAATACCTTTTCTCTGCTCGTCGGTAGCCTGTGTTCTATTCTTGAAACTGATTTGATCCTTTTCTGTCCTTCTGCATGAATTCTCTTGTCTGATCCTTAGACGCTCTCAGTAGCTACAATCATCATCGAACAACATGTTCACAATAGATTGAGCATCTATTTATACATGTATTTGACCTATTCTAGAATCACACATTACAATGTTAACTCTTGATCCAAGGTATACAAATTGACCTTGATCCTTTAGTTTGCATGTTTTAAAATAGTTGAACTAATTAAAACAATAATAATTACATTGCTTCCTCTACACATAATGGATTTAAAACAAATAAAGAAGAAAAATATACAACTTTAGTGTTTTATCTGACGTGGAAAGTCAGATCCACTTTTTACAGGATGTAATTGACTATTGGTTCTTGGTCATTGGGTTGAACTGAAAGTCTATCGACATTCCTTCATTGAAGCGATCATTGGATTCCCTTCATCTATCGGGTTCCTCTCTTTTTTGTTTCTTCAGTTTGCACTGTTGTAACTCGTCGGGTTCCTTTATCCTTTTTGTCATCGGGTAACACTGAATAGTGTCTGTTGGGATGCTTTGAACTTGGTAGTTTCAGGTAACCTTGGCATTGGGTAGTGTTGTGCCCTGTCTGTCGGTGTAGTGTAAACCGATGGTGTAGATCATGTTTTTCCTTGTATATACTAATGGAAAAATATAATGCCTTCAATCTCCCCCTTTGACATTAGTATCAAAAAATGATATGTGCATAATACTAAAGTATTTATTATGTACACCATGTCTATATCCATGTCATTATATGACTCCCCCTAACTGTATGCATCAGTATAGTATAAGTATATGTACATGTATACTTGCCTCTGTACTATACATTCCCTTTTCTTTGCTCTTTAAAATGTTTGATTGTACACATCATGTCCCCCTTTATACAACTAAACTGTATGTACAAATCACTTCCCCCTTTATTTGATACTCATGAAAAAAATGTACAACTTATAAGATGCCAAAAATGTGACATAAATGTGTAACTTACAATGTGCCAAGAATATGTGAGTGGGTGTTCTTGATATCTTCCAGCAATTTCTCCCATTTTTCTTTCAGTAGTTATAGTGCCATGTACTCTATCTCTAGCCGTGCATGCATTGTTAGTAATAACTGAGAAGGGGGGGGGGGGGGGGGGGNGTGAATCAGTGGCCTCAAAACATTTATCCAATTTAAGCTTTAATCCACCAATCAATACTTCTCCAATTATTAAGTCCCTACAAGATGTATGCCTTTGAAATACTTGAAACAAATAACTGTCTGTCAGTTTACTTTGTCTGTCCTTATTCTCCTTGATTACAGATAAGAAGTAGAACTTATTTACCGATGCTCAGTAAATATGTAGAGTATACCAATCAATCCATAAATGCATATGTGGAATGTAAAACAATAAATTAATAAACCATACACATATAACACAAGGATTTTAACATGGAAACCCTGTTAAGGGAAAAACCACTGGGACCGGTACCCCAAATTTTCACTCTTCTAAAGTGAGCCCTGTTAGGAGCCAACCCTGTTAAAAGTTACAAAACACATGGTTAAGTGCGACCTTGTTAAAGGATTTTTATACATAGGTTGTCACTTAGTATCTGGCATCTATGCTACCATCCTTGAATCAGTCTTTAGACTGTCAATAAACTTTAGGTAAGACCGATGCTACTATCATGACTCAACCTTCTAGTAATCTATTAGGATATACCTCAATTACAAAAGACTGTTAAGTCCTACTCTGTTTAGAGACTTAATGCTTCAATGCTTAAACTGAAACATAATGACCTGTTTCTAATGCAACTTTGAATTGCAGATATTCAGATCTATTTACGTACAATACCTTTCTGATCAATGTATCAATTCCATTCATTTTTTCTTCATTCTTTCTGCTCTGTGATGTTGTGCTTCACTGTGTGTCGGTGTCTGCAGAATTCTTTAGCTCTCCCTTAGCTTGATTGATCAAGACTACATGAAGTTTAACCTTCATCAGTTTCTCTTCAGCATCTTCTATCAATTCACTCCCCCGTGTATTTGATTGCTTGCAGAAATGAATTATTCTTGTCTCTTATATAGACATGATATCCCTTACTTCTAGGTTCTTGATTCTTGAATCTTGGCATGAAAAAAAATCCAGCCAAATTGATTTATGGCTTTAACTCCTGATTTATCTTGTAGTTATCTTCTTGCCAACTGTATAAAGCATCTTTAAATCAATTAATTAATGGTGGTCAAATAAAACAAATAAAATAACTAGTTAAGTCTATCCTTAAGCTTTTCCAGCTAGATATTTTGTCATTTTATGATCTCTCTATTATGTTGGTCAATTCTGCAGTTCATCATCAGTGACAACTGCCAGTTCCGTCGGTGCAACTTTAGTTAGCTTCGGGATCTCCATCCATCTAGCATCATTGGATCTTGCTCATCGGGAAACACTATTTTTAGCTCATTGAGAAACACTGTCTTCTGCTCATCAGGTATCACTGTGACTTTATCTCTGTCTTTACCAATGGTGTGCACTCGGCCGATGTGGTCTGTCATTTAGTGAGTACTTGAATTTTATGCATTGCTGAAGGCATAACCTCTATTCCATTGATTCTCTGAAGTCTTTGGCATTATGTATATGACCATATAGATGATATCAAGTTGACATCAATGACAATACAAACCATTAACTAATTTAATGTCTTGCATCATCTTCAACTTAACATTATCAAACATTCAATCAGTTACATGTCATCATGCGTATCGTAAATGTTGTCTAGGATAGACATTTTTGGGGTGGCAATTAGTTCTTTTTCCTCTGTCATATGTTTTTTCAGTAGTGAGAGTTTTGGTAATATTTGTGCTTGAAGCTCATTTACCTCATCTCTAAACTTGGTCTTTGTAATCTGAATGTCTTGTCTCAGCGTTTGTGCTTGCTTTAGCTGCTCATTGTGCAATTTTATTGCCTCTTCACTATTTGTGAGACTTTGTGCACTTGTTTGAAGATTAGAATCTATTTGTTAGATCTTGTCGGTATACTCATGGGTGATTTGATCAAGCATGTATAACTTTTGTATCAAGGTTATAGCTTCTGAGATTATTGGATCTATTATGCTAACCAATTCTGAAAGCTTTACCTTTTGCAATGCCACTTCTTGGCTTATCTTTTCTGCTATCTTGAACTCATATTTTTGTTCAAGTCTTTCTTCCATTACCTTCTCAACGTCTATGTTTTGAGATGTGATTGTATCTGTGAGAACCACTAGTTGATCAAGCATTGGGGCTATTTGATCAAAATCTATATCTGGTAAAATTTGTTGAAGTATTCCTCTTGCTACTTCTAGTACCTTTTCCTCTTTTGTTGCTTTTCTCAATTTGTCTTGCATTTATTTTCTCTCACAAAGTCTTGCATACTTTTTCAATTCAGTTGATCCAATGTCCTTGGATCACAAACTGGAATCTCAATGATTTCATCTAGAGTTACTGGATTCTTATGTTTTCTCTTCTTCTTCTTTGAGATTTGTGTGGATGTAGATGTATGAACTACCATTGCTACTTCATTTGTCTTCTCTGAGGTGCTTGGTGAAGGCTTTGTTGAAGATGCTTCTTGTGTTTTCTGCTCGAGGTGCACCTGTCAGTTTTGTGAAGATGTCTCTCCATCAACCTTGGGTGTCTCTACAGATTTTTCTTCCATTTTCTTCTCTAGCTCATCTTTCTTTGCTTCTTTTCCCTTTTCTTTTTGTGTTTCCTCTTCTACCTTTTTTGATTCCTCTTTACTTTGATTAGTAGACTTATCTTTTTGATCATCGGTTACAACTTGTTCTGTAGTTGTGTACTTTGTGTCATCTGTGGTGTCTTTTGCTTCTACATCATCCTTGTCTTCAGGTGTGCTTGTATCTTTTGCGGTAGATCCTTCATTACCTTCTAGTATATTGATGAACTTCATCAACACTGGCATATTGCTTTGTGTTCTAGCTTGTGCTATATCTAGAGTGGTGTCCTGTTTGTCGGTTTGATCTTTTTGAGCAGTGACATCCTCATCTTTTTGTATTTGATCTACAGGGTCTAGTTATATTGTGTTAATGACTGAGGTGTCCTACCATGTCTCATCAACAATATCCATGTCTTTATTGGCTTTGGTATCCATTTGTTGTTTCTTGTTCTGATCATTAAGTTATATGAATATAACATCATCTTATTTCTGTGGATCCTTATTAGAGTCATAATGTGTGATGTCTTGAATGTCAAGATCATCCATGACTTTATCCAAATCTATTGGTTCCATATCTTCAACCTTGTCCAAAGCAATGTGTTGAGGACTTGCCTTGTCTTTCTCCTCCTCTATATGAGGTGTGTCAGTGAGAAGTAACTGTTCCTCATGACTTTTTGACTCTACAGGTAGATCTAGGAGTTGTCTCCACTTAGTCTTAGTCATTGTATCCAGCTCTATGAACTTATCCTCTAGCACTTTGTAAGCTCTTATCTTGGCTACAAATTTTCTTGAGTGCTTCTTCATTATTTCTTTGATTTCTTTTATCTTAGATTCAGGAGGCATAAGTGTGACAAGTACCCTCTCCCTTGCTTCTCTTTCACTTTGTAGAGAATATGACCATTGTTGAGATATTTTGTTACCCAGCTCTTTCAGGATTTGGTTGACAAATTTAGTTGGTACATATTTGAATTTCACCATTGACCTGATGATTTCCTCTTGTATTTTATTTTGGTCCTTTGGTTTAAGTGTATCCCACCGTCTGATTTTCTTATCATACATGGTGCCAGATGCAACAATAGATTCAACAGCCTCATCAATTGTTTGATTTATGAAGTTTTTCTTCACTACATCAGGCTCATCCTCTTTAGAATCCTTAATGTTAGCTTTAGTCCTGACCATTATTTTTCTCCTCTTAGTAGGTGTTTGTTTCTATGTTTCCTTCTTCATTTTCTTTGCTAGCTGCTTCCTCTTATAGTTCCTTACTTGACCCGTCTTAAGAGGTGTGGTATCATTCTTAGCCATTTGGCTCCTTTTCTTTTGTTTCTTTGTAGGAGGTGGAGGTGTATCAGATTCAGTTTCCTCAGAATCTGATTTCTTCTCATCTTGCCCTTCACCGATGGTACCCTGTTCATCGGTTTCCTCAATTTGTTCTTGTTCCTCCTCATTAACTGATATAATCTTTTTAAGATTCTTAACCATATTATTCTTCTTGTTGACAGCCTTTTTAATTTCTAGGCCTCTTCTTATCTTTGACCTGGCCTCTTAATAAGTGCCAAAACTTGGTTGTTTATTGTCAATTCGCTCATTGATCAATGCATCAGTAGCATTGGTTTCTTGATCTATGTTGATTTCATAATCAAGAGGGGCTAACCAAGCTGTTCTTGGTACAACCAGTTTTATGTGGGTGAATTCTCTATCCACCATAAAACATATCTCATCCCTATGTTTTTCAATCAGTTTCTCAGGGACCCTTACTCTTTCCATCATATTTTCCTTAAATTCAAGGAAGTATGTCATAAGTGAGTCAAATTTATCTCCTAATGACTTAATTATTTCACTAATTTGTAGTGTCACCGGCTTTGTAGTGTCCCATTTCACTTTTCCTACTAAAGGAAAGTATTCTTGAAAGTAGAGAAATATACACATGATAAGTTTGCCGAACTTACATGTGTTAGTCTTTGCAAACCTAATTGTGTTCATGTTCTCATCAAGTTGCTTTAGTAGGATCTCAAAAAGATCCATCTGAATTCCCTTTGTCACTATCTTGTAAGCTATGCTTACCGATGTTGATGATATGTTGTTTATCCTACTTGCCTGAAAGATCTTGTAACCAATCAAACATGCATCGAACCTCAGTTCCTCATCGGTGATGGTGTTCACTTTAATACCTATTTTATCCCATTCAGATTTTGTGAGCTTTTCAACTTTTGGCCTAGAAGGATGCTTATGTGCCTTAGGCTTGTCGGTTATTGGATAACCAGTGATAGCATGAAGGACATCCTTAGTGATTTTCTTGGGTTGATCCAACCATAAATTCTGATCATGCATTCTACTAAGTACCAACCTAATCTAGTCAGTTTTGAAGTCCCTCGGGAAATATAGGGCATTGGTTATTCCCTTCACTTGCAGATGCTTATGTTCATCTTTTAAGTTTCCTTCTACATCACAAAGCTTCTTGTAAGCTTCATCCATCTCTAGATCACCTATTTCAGCAATCTTACAGTGAATGTAGGACCTTACATCGTCTATTAACAAAACCCTAGGTGGAATCTTCAAAAATGCGCCGGTTTCATCGTGTTGTGATACGATCTCCAGGCATATCTTTTATTTGGGCTCTACATAGGTGCTGTTCTTAATTAAATTAACCACATTCTTATCATTCTTGATCATAGCAGTTCTTGAGGTGGTTGCCATCATTTTTCAAAATTTAGGGCTTTTTGGAAAATTTAGGGCTTTCTTGAAAATAACGACAGAGTTCTTCGATGCCCTCGATACTTACTTCAATCCATGAACTGGTGAATGATCTATTTGTTGTGTGTTGGATTGAGTCAAGGACACTCTGCTATGTGCTCTTTTATCACTATGGTTTTTCTCTAGTTTTTCTCTTCAAATTGCGGGTGCAGAATGAAGTGCTCTCGTAGAGTATTTATAGACTTTTGCCCTAAGTCTTTCATAAATGCTCGATGACTTTTCGGGTCATGAAGACGAAGTTCATCGGGAAGACTTTCAAAATCATCATCAGGGTTGTCAGGATGCTCAGGATGACTATTAAGATTTTTTCTTTCAACAACGGATATCGGTGTTCTGTCATGACAACTTTATAGCTTTGCTTTCTTACCGACGGGTGTCGAGTTACATTAGCAACTTAGCCATTTTATGTGTTGACCGACAATTCTCGGTAAGTGTAGACAACTCATCCATTATGTTCACCAATGATTTTTGGTATGTTTTTACTGATGGGGTTGTTTTCTCAGAATTGTAACAAGTAACATAATATGCATCTTTATTTATGTAGATTTTGACTATCTATCAATTTTTATAATGGAACTGATGCAAAATATGACTTGGTGAAGTGCAATTCCATACTTACTTGTTCAACTTAAGTGGGGGTCGTGATGTCACCAGATCCATTGGATCCATTGGATGGGGTGTCACCATTTGAATTTCTTGGTCCAGCTTCATCATTACTTGAAGCTTTTCTCCACATTTTGTCTCTAGCCCTCCAAATATCTTCAATGGCGTTTCCATTGGGATATATGCTTGTCTCTATCATTTGGTCTTTGCAATCTTTCTTGAGATGACCAACTTTGTGACAGTGTAAGCATGCCATTCCGGGGTATGTCCATCCTCTAGACCTTTTGGTCCATGCCCTCATGTAGCTTTCAGTAATGTGACCATATCTACCGCATGTTGTATAGTTTGTCCAAGAATTGTAGTCCCATACATATTGATTACCGATTCTCTTTGGTTGATAGGGAGTTTCTTGACCTTTAGGCTTCCATGCTTGCCTTTTATTTTTCCAACATTTGTTATTTGTGTGCCCATTCATCTTACATGTAGGACAATATTTGTCCATGTAGGTTTCCTTCTTTGGTTGTTCCATCTTATACTTACATTCATATGCTTTATGTCCTTTCTTGATACATTTATAACAGAATCCTATGAATGAAGATCTAGATTTAGGAATACCTTTCATTTTTCCTTTACACACATTTGATGTGTCACCTTGCTTTCCACAATGTTTGCATGTCAGCTTTCTTGGTCTTGGATTTTCATAGACATTCTTTGGATTTTCTTGATTTGATGATTCTCCATTTTCGATAAAGCCTAGACCGTTGTTTTTTTTGACTCTTCATTGTCCTTCAGGAAAATCATACATTCTTTTATTGATTTCTTCAGCCTTTCTGATAATTTCATTATTCTATTTTTGAACTCTAACCTCATGCTTTAGTTTTTCATTCTATTCTCTTAGCTCACCGATAACCTGTACTCTTTCAATGAGTTCTATATTCATTCTGTTTGCTTCTTGACTCATAAGAATAATCTGATTTTTAATTACATGGTGATTCTCAATATGTCTTTGAATTTCTAACTCCTTTTCTTATAGATTCTCTATAATCTTCCTTCTGTCATCAATAGCTAATGTTCTTTCTGTTTCAGCTTGTCTAGAAGAACTCATTACATCAATCATTCTTACCATCTGGGTCTCTTGACCGATTTGCAGCATTTTTATTTGTTCTGTCAGATGTTGATTGATTTCCTTTAGACTTTTGATGTTCTCTTCTAATGTATCTAATGCATTAATTGTATTTGATCCTGAAGATTCAAAGAAATCTGGAATCTCTTCTTCTTGATAATCTTTTTCATTGCTCCGAGTTGCCATACCTTTTCTCTCATCCAACAGTTCTCTCATCTTTTCTCTTGCTTCTTTATACTATTCATAGAAAATCTATATCTCAAGCTTTTTATTCTCAATATTCTTATCAAGTTTGTACTTCTCCATTGTATGATCTTTGATATTAATCCTTTATGCTTTCCAAGAAGAGACTTAGCTCTGATACCAATTGTTGGGATTAATGGGAAGTACTACTGGGATTAATCAGGACAGTCTGGAACACTATTCTAAAACTCACTCAAAAATTATCTTCTTTGATTGGTATGAACTCAACCAACATAACATGTCAAGGTGACTCAAAACCCTAACTATACATGTACTTGGATCATACAGTACCTTCTTCCCCTGCACATGTAAACTCACTGTTTCTTTGCTAAACCACTAACCGGGCACTGGTAGCTCGCCTAGGGCTTAGTAGTAAAAATAGCTCTTCTCACTTCTAAGATTCCTAACTCTAAACTATATACACTACTCACTCCCCTATCATTTCCATCTACCCTTAGAAGTTTCCCATGGTCATATTTCATGGGGGATTCATTTCTAGACTGACTGGTCAGGACAGGACCAGTGAACTACCCAAACACAAAAAATTTGCCTACGACTATATACTACCTCTAATCAAATAGCTCACTAAATAAGAAATGCTCCAAACACTCCTAAGAACACTAAAAAAACATTAGATTCAAGCTTTCAATCAACAAAGCATGACTGTCATAAGGAAATGCTCGGGATTGCTCAAAACTCAGAATTGCAGTCTGTATTCCCTTTTCAAAAAGTTTACAATGAATGTCTCACTGGTTTGATTCAAGTCCTTCCTCCATTAGATGCCTTCTTCCACCATTCTAGGTTTGATTCCCCACTCCTAGTTTCAAGGAGAATCTGATGTAACCATGTTGCATGCACATTTGCAATAATTGCAAAATGTTGTCATGACAACAATTGAGCAACTTTTGGCATCTTTTCATTTATGCCTTCTCCCTACATTTTAGGACCTCTAACCTCTTCCATTAGAGGATCCAAGATCATTAAAGACCCTATGGCATCTCTATGTCCACATTTTAGTGATTTGGACACATTCATGACTCCAATCTCACTTTTGACAACTAAACCTAAGAATTTGAAAAACCACAAACAATGGCTATTGATGTGACCTTAGTCCTAATGACTAATTCACTTAGCCAACATGGAAAGAGATCTTCTAAGTTCCTAAAATTAACTAAACTAAGCTCTTGACTTGGCTAGAGTCAAGTACAAGCCAAAAACACACTAACCATGGAGGCTAGCCTGGGTGCTCCTGCACCATCCTCCCCAAAATTAAGAACTTCAATCCACCCTTGGATTGATGATGGTAGGATCAATGCCCATCCTTTTGATATCTGATACCTTGACCCAAATTTCATCAGCAACACTCTGTCCATACCTCTGAATGAGGTGTTCTTTATACTCCTTGAGTCTAGTCTTTTTGTAGACTCTAGTGTCTAGTACACTGTCTGGTCCAGTATTTGCAGCAGTAGGGAGTTGCAAGTCTTCTACATCCCTGATCACTTCATTCATGCTCTGGTCCATGTCTTCTTGAGGCCCTTTATAATGGACATGGTCTGCAACATTAAAAACATTTGACAGTCCGTTGTCATTCGGCAGGTCTACTTTGTAAGCATTGTCACCATACCTTGCCAATATAGGACAGGGTCCTATCCTCCTCATTTATAGATTTTGAGGGACTCTTTTTTGCAATCTATATTTGTTTAGATGCACCATGAAAAGATCACCAACATTGAACTCAACTATCCTTCTACCTTCATCCACCTTTGATTTGTGTTTGTTGGTGTTGTCTACCAATGTCTTCCTTACTGTTTCATGAACCTCTTTCATAGCATATGCAAATTCATCAGCATATCTACTTTCTTTGACTCCTTCTTTCAAATCTCTCAACTCATAGACACCCCTTGGATGTAGTCCATAAACTATCTCAAATGGAACCTTCCTTGTGGATCTATTCAAGGTGGCATTGTAGGTATATTCAGCTTACCCAATTAACTGATCCCATTGTTGTCTGTACTCTTTAGTCAAGAATCTTAGAAGGTTTCCAAGGCTCCTATTAACAACCTCAGTTTGACCATTAGTTTTGGGATGGTAGGCTAACCCAAAGGATAAGTTGGTGCCCAATCTTTGCCAAAGAGTCTTCCAAAAATGACTCATAAACTTTGTGTCTCTATCTGAAACAATGCTGATAGGAAATCCATGGATTCTCACTATCTCTTTGAAGAATAGAGATGCTATTTGACTTGTATCATTTGTAGTCTTACATGGCACACAGTGAGCCATTTTACTAAATCTATCCACAACTACATAAACACTATCCATACCTTGTCTTGTCTTGGGTAATCCAACTACAAAGTCCATACTTAAGCATTCCCAAGGCCTAGTAGGAATATGTAGGGGCTGATAAAGACTTCCATTTGATGAAGTACCCTTGGCTCTTTGACACACAATACAACTCTCCACATACCTCTTGACATCAATATTCACCCTTGGCCAACAGTAGAACCTTTTAACTAGTTCTTGTGTCTTTGTGATCCCAAAATGACCACTCAATGCACCATTGTGCTTCTCTTGAATCATGTTCTCCCTAATGGAACCTCTAGGGACACATAGCTTATTGCCTTTAAACAAAAGGTTACTTTGCAAAGTATATTCAGCATACTCACTATGGAAATGGTTCTTGTATTCAACACATACCTTGTAAATATCTGCAAAGTCCTCATCCTTAGCATATAGATCCTTGAAGTGATCTATTCCCATGCTCTTCAACTGAATCTCTTGAATGGTAAGAGCTCTTCTTTACAATGCATCAACAACTTTTTTTAGGACACCTTTCGTATGTTTGATGTTAAAGGTGTAAGCTTGTAGGTAATCAACCCACTTCATGTGCTTGTGGCTCAACTTCTCTTGAGAATTCAAAAAACTCAAGGCTTGATTATCTGAATAAACAATGAACTCCTTGGGAAGCAAGTAGTGCCTCCACTTTCTCAAGGCTTGAACCAATGCATACAACTCAAGGTCATAAGAAGAATACTTCTTCTTTGATTCACTCAACTTCTCTGAGTGAAATGCTACTGGTCTACCCTCTTGGCTTAGGACAACCCCAATAGCTATGTTGCTTGCATCACATTCAATGGTGAAGAGCTTCTCAAAGCTTGGTAGGACTAACACGGGCTGGGTAGCAATCTTTTCCTTCAGCAACTCAAAACTCTTGTTGGCTTGTTCATTCCACATGAACTTGGTCTTCATTCCTCCTTTGATTATATCCAACATTGGAGCACAAATAGCACTAAATTGCCTTATGAACTTCCTATAATACTGAGCAAGTCCATGAAAACTCCTTACCTCTGTTTCTGTCCTTGGAGTGGGCCAATTCATCATGGCTTCTACCTTACTCTTGTCCATCTTCAGATTACCATGAGATAGAAAAAATCCTAGGTACACTAGCTCTATTTTGATGAAATCACATTTCTCCAAGTTAATCATTAACTTCTCTTCATGTAGCCTCTTAAGTACTAATTCCACATGCTTGAGGTGTTCCTCTCTTATCTTGCTAAAGATGAGTATATCATCCAGGTATACCACTACAAACTTGCCAATGTGGTCTTTAAGTACTTCATTCATCAACCTCATAAAAGTTTATGCTGTATTTGATAAGCCAAATGGCATGACTAGCCATTCATACAGCCCTTCAGTGGTCTTGAAGGCTATTTTCCACTCATCTCCTTCATTCACCCTTATCTGGTGATAGCCACTTTTTAAATCTATCTTGGTGAAGTACCTTGCACCTCCTAGACAATCCATCAAGTCTTCTATCCTAGGGATAGGGAACCTATATCTGATAGTGATCCTATTTATGGCTCTGGAGTCAGTACACAATCTCCAAGTACCTCCTTTATTAGGGGCTAGGAGTGTGTGTACATCATAAGGACTAATACTCTTCCTTATAAGGCCTTGTTCTAGTAACTCTTGAATTTGCCTAGCTATTTCCTCATTCTATTGAGGTGTCATCTTGTAGGAAGCCTTATTGGGTAGGGGAGCTCTAGGAATAAGGTCAATATTATGGCTTATGGGTATTATAAGGGGTAATCTTGATGGTTTTCCATCACTTACAATGCCTTCATATTTATGCAACATTTCTTGTATCTCTTGTGGCAGCTCCGTCCTCTTTATTGTTTTGTCTTCCTCTTCCTTAGGCTTCAACACTAGAGAAAAACCAACCCCTTCTCCTTCTTCTAGGGCCTCCAAGAACTCCTTTTCACCAATCATAAGGACATTAGGACCTGCTATCCTCACTTCTTTATATTCTAAGAGTGACTGAATTCTGAAAGTCACATTGTCCTTCTTAAAAACATAAGAGTTCTTCACTCCATCATGGACAGCTTGACGGTCAAATTGCCATGGCCTAACTAGGAGAAAGTGATATGCATCCATAGGAAGCACATCACACAAGACCTTGTCTTTATACCTTCCTATGGAGAACTCCACCCAAGCTTGTTCTTTTACCAAGACATGCTATCCCTTATTGAGCCAAGTGACCTTGTAAGGACTAGTGTGGGGTATTCTTGTCATATTTAACTTGCTGACAGTCTCCTTTGACACAATTTTTTTAATAGAACCATAGTCAATGATGACCCTACATACCTTATTCATCATCTTACATTTGATCCTAAACAAGGACCTCCTTTGGCTTGACTCCTCCTTGACTGGTTCCTTGATCAATGTCCTCCTCATCATGAGGTTCTCACCTTCCTCTGAATTTAAAGGCACCTCAAGGTGTTTATCAGCTGCACTTATGTCTTCTTGGACCAAATTAGTCCTCTTTTTAGCTCCTAGAGAAGTACTAATCTTCTCTTGACACCTAAAGGTAGGGTGTCCCATTTGATTACAATGGTAACATTTCATATTGGCAAAATAGTTGCCTCTTCCTCCTTGTCCACCACTTCTACCTCTGAAACTTGAGTTCCTTCCTCTACCACCTCTACTATAACTTCCTTCTTGCTGCTCACTATATTTTACTTCTCCTTCTATGAAGCTGAACTTCATAATCATCAGGCAATTAATTCTGCTGCAACTTAGTTAACATTCCTTTCCATGAGAGTATAGGAATCTTTCCTTCTTTCTCCCTTTCAGTTTGAACAAACTTCCACCATGTGAGAGATGATCCTCTCAACCTTGACTTGGCCACACTCAATTTTTTGGTCTCTATGATACCATCACATTCAAAATGGTTCTCTATGCTGTCTATCCAATCCACAACTGAATCTGGATCCATTTGTTGACTAAATAGTGGCACACCCTCCAAAGCTTTGTCACTTAAAGTCCTCAATGAATTTAGGAAGGTTCTTGATCATTGATAGGGTCAAGAGTTTGAACTTCCTCTTCTATATCCACTCCCTTTTCCCTTGATTCTTCTTCTTCTTTTTGATCTATCTTGTCTTTCATCTTCTTTGCTTTATCTTGGACTTCTCCCAAGAGTTGCTCCATTTGAGACAACCTTTCTCTCAACAATCTATTGTCTTCTTCTTTCTCATCCACTTTTTTAGCTAGCTCAACATTAGTCACCATGGTTTTATCTTTCTCTACACTTCCAGTAGTATTTTCTCCCACTAACTCAGTAGGCTGCAACATCCACCACAAGCTTGATCAAATCCAAGCTCTGATACCAATATGATGTATGATAAAATTCAAGGCTTGCTTTCATACCCTCCAAGAGACTTCACTTGCCTCCTAGAATCCTATTCCTCTTCAAGATCTTCTAATAGGCTTAGATAATTAACTAAGACCTATTCCAACTCTGCTATAAGAGTCAATCTCTGAAAACTTAACCTTGAATGATCAACACCTTAGTTTTGATTCACTTCTCCATACTCACTTAGAAGAGTCTAAGTGCCAATATTCACTCTAAAATTCTTGTTTCATCTATAGGGGTTTCCATCAACATGTATACATCACATTTGGTCCATTTTTGTTCCATCTTGAGGGGTTTTTTCACTCTTTGCAATTGAGTTCACACTTTTTGCATAAAGAAGCCTAATTCCTTGTAGCCTTCTCCAAGGTGTTTTTCCCACTTAACTTGAAACTTTTCAAAAGAAATTGGAAAAATAAGACCATAACCTGATACCCTCTATCCCATTACAAGACATTTTGGAGGTTTTAAGTTCAGAAGACCTCCATACATGGGGTTCCTATAAACTAGGTGTTATAGGGCTAATAGGCCTAAAAATCAGGACAGTCTGGAACACTATTCCAAAACTCACTCAAAACTTATCTTCTTTTATTGGTATGAATTCAACCAAACTAACATGTCAAGGTGACTCAAAACCCTAACTATACACGTACTTGGATCATACAATACCTTCTTCCCCTGCACATGTAAACTCACTATTTCTTTGCTAAACCACTAACCGGGCACTGGTAGCTCGCCTAGGGCTTAGTAGTAAAAATAGCTCTTCTCACTTCTAAGACTCCTACCTCTACAAATATATACACTACTCAATCCCATATCATTTCCATCTACGCTTGGAAGTTTCCCATGGTCAGATTTCATGGGGGAGTCATTTCTAGACTGTCTGGTCAGGACAGGACCAATGAACTACCCAAACACAAAACAATTTTCCTACGACTGTATACTACCTCTAATAAAATAGCTCACTAAATAATAAATGCTCCAAACACTCCTAAGAACACTAAACAAACATTAGATTCAAGCTTTCAATCAACAAAACATGACTGTCATAAGGAAATGCTTGGGATTGCTCAAAACTCAGAATTGTAGACTGTATTCCCTTTTCAAAAAGTTTACAATGAATGTCTCACTGGTGTGATTTGAGTCCTTCCTCCATTAGATTCCTTCTTCCACCATTCTAGGGTTGAGTCCCCACTCCTAGTTTCAAGGACAATCCGACGTAACCATGTTGCATGCACATTTGCAATAATTGCAAAATGTTGTCATGACAACAATTGAACAACTTTTGGCATCTTTTCATTTATGCCTTCTCCCTACATTTTAGGACCTCTAACCTATTCCATTCGAGGATCCAAGATCATTAAAGACCCTATGGCATCTCTATGTCCACATTTTAGTGATTTGGACACATTCATGACTCCAATCTCACTTTTGACAACTAAGCCTAAGAATTTGAAAAACCACAAACAATGGCTATTGATGTGACCTTAGTCCTAATGACTAATTCACTTATCCAACATGGAAAAAGACCTTATAAGGTCCTAAAAATAAATAAACTAAGCTCTTGACTTGGCTAGAGTCAAGTACAAGCCAAAAACACACTAACCATGGAGGCTAGCCTAGGTGCTCCTGCACTATATTACCGACCATTTCTGATGTTCTTCTTATGCAAGTAGTATTAATTCATATTCTTTAATTGTTTGCAACATTCATAGAAACATTTATGAAAATAATAAACACATAACATAAGATATGATATCATAGAAAACTCCTGTTAGGAAGTAAAAATTGCGGTGGGTATGACACCCACAAAACTTCACTATCTGCAGAATGGAAGGGAGCCGGTAAAGGCTTACAATTGATCACTTCTTATGATCTACCATGTTAGGAGTATTAAATTGGAGACCGATTAAGATCTATTTGGTTAAGAGGTTTAGCAACACTGATTTAAGTATGCACTCGGTTAAGAGATTTACAATAGGACTGTTAGGTCCACCTTTCTTGAAAGGATTTCTTAAGTGTACTACACTTGTTAGAATGAGTACAATATGTTTGACCTGGCTGTATGCAATCTATAATTGTTGATCACAGATCCATTAAATCTCTCATAATATTAATATCACCTATAGTGATTGATGAATACCTTTTCTCTGCTCTTCGGTAGCCTGTGTTCTATTCTTGAAACTGATTTGATCCTTTTCTATCCTTCTGCATGAATTCTCTTATCTGATCCATAGATGCTCTCAGTGGCTACAATCATCATCAAACAACATGTTCACAATAGATTGAGCATCTATTTATACAATTATTTGACCTATTCTTGAATCACACATTACAATGTTAACTCTTGATCCAAGGTATACAACTTGACCCTGATCCTTTAGTTTGCATGTTTTAAAATAGTTGAACTAATTAAAACAATAATAATTACATTGCCTCCTCTGCACATAAGGGATTTAAAACAAATCAAGAAGCTAAATATATAACTTCAGTGTTTTATCTGACGTGGAAAGTCAGATCAACTTTTTGCGGGATGTAACTGACTGTCGGTTCTTGGTCGTCAGGTTGAACTGAAATTTTGTCAGCATTCCTTCATTGAACTGATCATTGGGTTCCCTTCATCTATCGGGTTCCTCTCTTTTCTATTTCATCAAGTTGCACTATTGTTACTCATCGGGTTCCTTTATCCTTTTTGTCATTGGGTAACACTGAATAGTGTTTGTTAGGATGCTTTGAACTTGGCAGTTTCGGGTAACCTTGGCGTCGGGTAGTGTTGTTCCCTGTCTGTCGGTGTAGTTTAAACCGATGGTGTAGATCATGTTTTTCCTTGTATATACTAATGGAAAAATATAATGCCTTCAGCATCTGCTTTTTCCCACGCAAATTCACAAGAAACTTCCACGTGTCCAACACTATCTCCATCCATTTGTCTCCACTAAGTGTCTTGAACCCATAATTTTTTCTTATTAGAATCTACTTCGATTCATGGTTGGGGAGTTAGAGTACTTTTAGAAAAAATGAGAATGCCACCTTCGTTGATTTCATAGTCAAGTACTCAAGGGGAAAAATTGAACTCACATATTGACATTTAGTTCTAAAATTTGAAAAATGAGTTGACTAATTGAAACCAATTCATATTCGAGCATTCGGGGGAACACCTGAACTCAAGAACAAGTTTGATAGTTATGGAAACTTCCCGAACTACCAAAAACAAAGAAACCAAGGCAAAATTAGCTTTAAATAAAACTTAGTTGGTAAAGTTGGGGACTTTATAAACTTATTTTACAATAAAAAAGTAAGGTAGTTTGAATAAGATTTTAAAACACTAATAATGAAGGACTTGGAAAAAAGTACTAATAAAAGCATATTTGGGTAAGTTAGCGGACTTACAAATAGTTCTCAAAGGATGGGGATCAAGTATTGAATTCCACAAATCCAACTGACTTGACACTAATTAGGTGAACAAAAGTTGTGAACCTTATATTCATTCTTAAAATGGGTTACTCAAAATAGTTTCCAGGGGTGTCTTTTTGTGCCTTATTCAAACTTTACCATGCACACTTAAAATTTTGAAGGTGTCATAAAAAAATCAAGATTCTTGAAAAAAAGTAATAAAGAGAAGTCGTAGGAGAAGAAAGGGGATCTAAAGAAGTGCACAAACTATCCTTCTTAAGCTCTTGAATTAAGGCAGGTTTAGGAGGAAAGGATCTAGAATTCTTTAATATGAGATTCAAGGGAGTATGATCTCTATCCTCATTAGATAAAGACACCTTAGGAGAAGGATTAAGGATATTTATGGCGTCATCCTTAGGTTCATAATTTTCAACAAAGACCCTTATGTAATTAACACATTCCATGCATTTTACTAAAATATTTATGAGAAAATTACATGAAATATGAATAAAAGTATTAAAAAATTATTTATATGAAGGGAGAAAATTGGAAATTCTCATAATGCCATATGAAATAATACCATGAAGCAATGCAAACAACATGAAATGAAAAAAGGTGTTATCAACTTCATAAAATTAATAAAGGGAAGTAAGGAGAAATATAATAACTGAGAGACAACACACCAATCTAATTTAGTAAATTCTATCCGGAAGAAGGAAAAATACCCAAATAATAAAATTTAGAAGTGGAAATGTTATGAATGAGGCTCACTAAAATGTAGCCAAATAAATAAGGATATGGCATTATAGGGAGGTGATAATCCTTATTTCTTTGCTCACATTTGGAAGTTAGATTACCCACTAGGCTCAAGAAGACCCAAGTGCTGAATGAGTACAATGATCCTTCACTTAATGGAAAATGGAAATGGAATAATTGATGGAGAGATGCAATATTTGGGACAAGATGGGAAAAAGAGTGATATTTATCAAGCACAAGCTAACATAGATTTGATAGATCAATTCTAATGGAAATAATGGAAATATGAGACAATAGCTAACCTACAAATTCAATTTTAATCTAAATTGGAGGGACTTTCTCAGCCAAAACAACCTATTATTGGGACTAAGTTGGCTAGGCCAACTTTTTCCCTACACTTTTGACTATTCTCAATTACATATTTTTATATGATGAAAATGTGTCACACTTCTATGAATCATTCCATCCAAGGTTGCTCAAGAATGAGGCCTCAAATATTGACTCATAGCTCCCTAGTCATGGAGTGCAAAGGTTTGTAATGGAGGCCCTCAGATTGACCTAGTTGTGCTCTTGCAAGTACACCATGAAATGAGAGATTCAATGCATGAAAATGAAATCTATTTTATATGATTGCAATGCATAAAATGAAATTAATCTATATGATAACAATGCATGATTAATCTATAAAAGGAAATGTGCAAATTTAATCTATGAAATTAAACATGAATTTAATCTAATATGAATCTAATCTACATGAATATCCATGGATGCAAGAAGAAGAAGAAAGGAAGATAGAGAAGTTGCAATATCCAAGCAAGAGTGCTCAAATTCTCCTCCAAAATTGCTCTCCAAACCTGCAGCATAACAATACAATAAAAATGGGATCCTAAATGAGAAGGAGAGGGCTCCTTATAAAGAAAAGTGAACGGTTGAGATTAAGAGGCAAAAATAAATGAACAATGGTGGAGATTAAATCTTGGTTGATCCATGTGCTCATTAAAGCAAAAAGCCCACCACTTAGAAAGATGTGAAGAAAAAGGGATTTTTATTTAATTATTATTTAATTTATTTCCTTTTTCATCAAAAAAAGTGCTTTAAGTGGGGGATTTTATTTATTTAATTAAAATAGGGGTTTTATTTTAATTAAATAATTTAGAAGAATTTTATTTAATTAAAAGGGAAATTAAATCTTTTAATTAAATAAAAATGATCAAACCATAGGAAATATTGAAATAATTGAATTAATTATGATTTGATCAAGGAAATTGATTTGAATAGAAATTGTTGCAAAGCATTGATTAATGAATTTGATAAATTGATAAATGGGGGCCCATAGTCTAGGGGACCATTTTAGGGTCATACAATTGTAGCCAAGAACCTTCATTTTTTGGATCCGATCTTGAAACTGGCGCCACCTACTCCTACACATAGAAAAGTGATAAATTGTTGGATAGCAAAGGGTTTGCCTTAGTCAAACCTTAGTTTTTAATCAACCTTGAAATTGAAATGAAGAATAATCGAATTGAAATTATGTTGGTACAAAGAAAAGACTAGATCTTAAACATAAAGTGTCTTATACCTTGATTGTGAAATACGTCTTTGAATGTGATCACAAATGTTGATGAAATATCTTGACTCTGCAAAAAAACCTAAAATGAAATCACGAAAGACATGCCTAGCACAATTATTGTTGTAGTTTTCCACAACGTTTTATATTGAGAAGGAGAATGACTTGAATGCTTGAATGGATGGTTATTTTATGATCTTATTTCTTTATAATGGTATCCTCTACTTAGCCTTCAATGAGGGAGAGAATCTTACTACAATGGAGAATATTTCCTTGCAAATGCCTTGGATGTTTGAAATTTGCCTTAGAATGCTTGAGATGCCAAAGAGCTTGACATTATGCTTTCCTATCATGTTGCAACCCCAATTTAGGAGAGGTAGGTTTCTTATGAGGTTGGATAACAAGAGTTTGAATTTCCTACTCAACCATTAATACAACCTCTCATTTGGATTTATTTTGGGCATTATATCATTGTTTCCAAACAAAATAGGGTAGAATATTAAATGGGGTTAAAGTTGATCATACATGAAAGTGAGGAATGAAGAGAAAAACATGTATTAAGTATATTGTTAGCATCACAATGTTGGGTTTGGATTGATCATGAAATGATTTGATCAATTTTTTCCATGTGCTTGAAGGGGAGGAAGCTTGGATCATTGTCCTTTTGAAGTTCTCAAAACTATGTCTTGCACAAGTGACAATTAAAATTATACAACTATATTTATCTCTATTTATGATGGAATAAGAGGTGAAATTGAGCTAGATAGAAAAACAACAAGAAATTATTTTGAATGTACATAGGGAAATTAAATTCCAAGTACCTTAATCACTAGGTGAGATATTTTCTCATGTCACATTAATGACACAAAAAGAACTTGAAAAAGCCTCATGTATTTTTAAAATTTTTTTATGAGTGAGGTATTCTTGTCTTAGAATTGATCCCACCTCAAAAAATTTAAAAGGTCATCATTTGTAAGAAATTATCTCCTTGGTATTGACACCAAACATTTGAAAGGTAGACATCCACACCATTTTCTTCTCTAAAACAATGAAGTAGTTGATAATTCAGACAAGATTTTTCATATTTCGTATAACACCTAATTTATTTTTCAATTTTATGCATCTCTATTTTTGAAATATTTTATAATATTTAAGGAATATCCTATGAATATTAGGTTATATATCTTCAAGGAGGATGCTAGTTCAAAACTTTTTAAAGGACATTTGGGTTTTTTTGTATTTTTTGTGTCGTCTGGTATCTTGAAATCCATTATTGATACACCTTTTCCTATTTGACATATAAGAGCATTTCCAATCCCTAATATTCTCAAGTAGCTTTTAGCACCACCATCAAAGTTTGTTTTGTGAATTGTTGCTTTGGTGGGATCTATTTGACCGTCTTTATGTCAACTTTCTTGGGTTGATTGTTCATAAGACTTCCTTTGAATGGAAGGGTGTGATTTTCTTCCATTTTAAGAGAACACCAAAATTCTATGAAATAAATCATGAATCATTCCTCTTGTGTCTAATTGTACATATACTGTGTCTAGTTCTCCAATTGATGTCTTGGTATTTTCTATTATTCTTTCAACCAAAATTTTCTCTTTCTTAAATATCCCTTTGCTTCTTTCTCACCAAATGGTTTATATGAAAATTACTAGAGAGACCTTCCAAATGACAAAAAAGAAAGAGTCCTTGAATAACAAAGGTCATGACTCAAACACCCTCTTGAGATCCTAGTGTAGGGGTGAGAACCAGTTAAGTTTATTTTGAAGCCAAGACTAGAAAGCATGTGTAAAGGGGCAGTGAAGGAAGATATGATATTTGGTTCTCGATTGAAGTCTACATAAAGCATAGTTAAAATGATTTGCGATCCCTAGGTGAAATATTATTTGATTTAGAAAGTATTTTATCTTTCAATATTAACCATACAAAAGCTCCTACTTTTAGGAGCACTACAATTTTCCAACATGGTGAGTAAGCTCTAGAATTTTGTGAGTTTCCCTAATTTATTAGAGATTCTTAGACTCTTTTTAACTCTATACTTCCTAGATTGAAAACAATCCCAAATAAAAATATTTTAAAATTACTATTCCATGAGTCTTTCTAGAAGGGTTCTTTTTCCATTATGAATTGACCAAATGAAATATGGAAAATAATTGTTCTACAATTTACCATGAAGCTCCACATATTTGATCCTAATGGATGGTTTTCTAGTGAAAATATCCTTTCCATGAGGTCTAAGTCAAGATATGTGGATAAAATTTGTTTTTCCCCTTTTGAATTCAGTTTGATGGAATTTTTTACTTTACAATTGGTAAAATATGAGTTGTATATTTTATTTCATTTGTGAATTTATAAAAATGAAAATATAGGACATTGTGCTTTCTTGTGTTTTGCTGGATAAAAGGTGTCATGTTAATTTTATATTCTCAACCTTTTGGACATGAGTATTATGAAACTTGACCGCATTTTTCATGCCTTGAGTTTTGAACCTACTAATGTTAGGAAAGGAATGAAACCATACCGTGATTATGCAATTAAGATGTCTCAATATAAAGTATTGAATGGGTATCTAATAGAAATAAAATGAATTGAGAAATTAAACTAAATAACTTTAGAAATTTCTTATGTTGAATCCCTAGGGGAAGTGCATAAGATAGTGCTAGACATACTTGTTAAGGAAGGACATGAGGGAATCGTAGAATAAATCACTATTTTTGAACATCACTTACATTGAAGACATTGAGAGAATAATGCAAGACCAATACTATAATCTTCTTGTAAATGAAGGCCTTGAGGTAATCATTCAAGGTAGTAACTATGTCATTACTCATGCACAAAGGTCTTGAGAGAATCACACAAGATAATTGTGACACTTTATTCCTAGTTTACTTAGTAGTGCTTTGTTATCCTCATGGGTGTTGCAACTTGATATGTTCTTGTGATTTCCTTTGTTGAGTGAGATATTGAACCTTTTTTTTTTAATTAAATTTGGTGGTGAATACCATATCATCTTTTGTGTTATTAGTTAGAGGATTTAACTCTTGTATGCCCTTGTATACTATATTTCTATATGTATGCTCTTCGTATGTGAGATGCCATGATTTTTATCTTTCATGTACTACTATGTGTGTGTTTAATTACCTAATCAATTATCTTAGTTTGATGGGAGGACTGAGTAATCCACATTGTTGGGTGGTTTTATAACATGATTGAGGTTGGTTGGATTAATGAATATGCATAAAGAGCATGCAAAGTTCTTTTATTATTGTGTCAACATGTAGCTTCTTTACTTGGTATATTTTATAATGAAATATAATTTAAGTAACTTACACCTTCATTGAATCAATTTATATTGGAGTCATGATTGAACCTATGATCCATGGTAAACTATCCCCTCTTGGGATAGAATAATTTATATTATTCAGTCATCGTTTATGCTATGTTAGATATTATGTTAAAACAAAATTTTATACTATGCTTATCCTAGTATGTTGTATATCTAGTTTTATTTCCATATATTGATGACATTGTCACCATGATGTTCATTATGATATTTGTGATAAGGGGTATGTGTTATATTTCACCTAGTTTCTAAGAAATCATGCTTATTATGGGGATTCTTGTTTGGCTAATAGTAATCCCATTGTTTCTCAAAATTTTTGTCTCTGGGTCATTTTTATTTCACATAAAATGAGGGAGATACACTCTATTATTATAAAATTATTACTTGTCCTTATCTTATGTTTATTTTTATACATATTTTGAGCTATCGATTGTGATTTTGGACCTCAAAGTTCTGATGGCACAAAATAATTCAGACCTTAAATTCTAAGTTCTTGTAGTGCATTGATTAGGCTTATGCAATGTTTTCCATAGTGTGAATTATATTATATACCCTAAAGTTTTAAATACATGCCATCATTTAGTTCCTCAATCTCTGAGTTGTTAGGATTTCAAGGTCTAAGAACTATGCTAAAAAAAATCATCATGAAGGTTGCATCTAAGATGTCTTGAAGTCCAAAATGAATGTGGATATTTAGACTCTGTATCCAGAATGGTCAAAGTTTTAGAGGTTATACTTATTCCCACCTTTGTCAATTGTGCAGTGGAGATTAAACCCTGAAATGTAAAGTGCTTAGTGTATATTGTTGAGATGTTATTGTTGGCATTGTTGTCATTGATGTCAAAACCTTTGTACTTGATGGTTGTTCTTTTAGTGATGTACTGAATTGATCTATCCTATGCAATATTATATGGTAACATATCTTTGGATAGTTATCCTTGTTCTAGTAAAGATGGTATATCCTTTTGATATGTCTGTAGCATTCTATGTGATATAGTGGATTGTTTATGAGGTGTGTGGAGTCATTCCTCACTCTATTTTTGGGAACATTTTTGGTTGACATCATTCATGTAGTATGTTATAAAAAATTTGGTATGTTATTCATGTTCCTCTGGTTGGTTTTGAATTTAATCAAAACTAGAGATGGTCTTGGTTGTGGTATTCCCATAAATATTGGAATTCAATATCTTTTGGTAATTTTATTTTGTAATGTGCTTATCCTATGTATGACCTATCTATGGGTCCCATGATAATGTGGAGAGAAGATCCTATCTGTGACCTATATTTTGGATCTAATGATAGCGTGTGGTGCTTTAATGAATATTTTAATTTTGTTATTTATGCCAAAATGTTTTTGTTGGAATAATATTTATGAAATTATATCATTTTTATAGGTATATACTTAGAACATATTTTTTTTTCCAAGGAATGGTTATGAAGGTGTACATGAGGAGGATGTGAATGTGAATTGTGAAGTGTTGCAAAATTTATAGTGAGAAAAAGACGATACAATACCAAATTGGGTGAATCAGTAGTAAAATGTTTTTTCATCCGGTTCTTATTTGGATTTGCTGCAAACAGTAACAAAGGTATTAACTAAAACTGAATCCATGCATGAGCAGATGCAATTTCCTTAGTTCAAGTTTGACTATAAGATTAATTTTGTACCAAGTTGTGATAGTTGGTTTATTTATTTAGGGAAGTTTTCCTGACCGACAGTGAACCTTCGTAAAAATCACCTTAATCGGTGTCACCTTAACCAGTGTTTATATACATGATAATTAGCTTCTCTGTGGTTTTTTTCATCTTGGGTTTTCCATGTAAGTCTGGTGTTTATTGTGTGTGGTTTTGGTTATGTACTTTCATGAATATTTCTCTTTCATTACCTGATTGAGTTTAAATTGCTACTTAATATATCAAAGTTTAAAAATACCCTGGGATAATTGTATCACCCCCCTCTTTGTTATCTGGAACTATTCAACAATTATTATCAGAGCTTGGTCCCTTGAAGATAAAGTTTTATCACTTGAGGGAGATCCTTGGTAGGTTGAACAGATGGTTGGATAATGCTATTATGATGAATAAATAAAGACAATGTTGGAAGATATAGAATGCACTAAATCTAAGAATGAAGAACTAAAAGAAAACCTCAAGGAGGTGAATACCTGTATTTCTAAGCTAAGGGAGCATATTCAAGCATTCAAAACAAGGCACAGATAGGTAAGATGGGAGCTAAAGGAATCAAAAGATACTACAAAAAAATTGAAAAAATAACTAGAGGATTGCAATAATACTAAATAATTACTCGAGGATAATATCAAGCACAAAATTGGAGAATGGAAGAAGACCGAAAGAGATTTTAAAGATATGATCAAGCAAAAAAATGATGAAAATGAGAAGATGGATCAAGAATTAAGGAAGCTAAGATCTGAAGAATTTTTTTGTGAGAGTAGCACCCTTTTGGATCAACTTTTTTTCCCTATAGAAAATTCATAAGGATAAGGAAGGACTATGTTTCACCAGTGATTGTTCAGATTAGAAGAAAAAAGGAAAAGAACATAAATTTAAGGCTAAAGAAAAGTATGAGGTGATGTGCAAGGTTAGGAATTCTGGAACATCCACAAAAATACCTAAGGTAAAACAAAATAATGCTCAAAGTTAGTTTTCATTTAATGGTCATTATTTCCTACACAAGAATTTTAGACATAAGATTGTAGAATGCAAGAGAAGAAAAGAATAGAATATTCAATATTTTAGCTATCACAAGTTTGATCATAATGAAAATCAATGTAGAATATGTTACAACCTGTCAATTCCCAATACAACCACTAGACTTATAGAATCCAGAGGAGGTGGTTAATCCACGCCATAAATCTCATAAGAGATGTTGGTGCACTACCAAAAATCCCCCCAGTATTACTCGTCACAAGCCCATAACACTCATGGAGGAGATTTGAACCTGTGACCAAGCTCTGATACCACTTTTTACAAGTAGTGTTTGTTGTCGCACCAAAAAATTGACTTGTCAATGCCCAATACAACCACTAGACTTATATAATCCACAGGAGGCAGTTAAACCATGTCATGAATCCCACGAGGAACATTGGCACACTGCCAATAGAAGACAACTATCTAATTCAGTTAAGATGAATTAGATGAAAAATATATTTCATGGAAATTACTATGTATTTCATAATTATGGTCACAAGGCTAATCAGTGAAAATCTAGGGTTCATTGAGTAGGATCAATTTAGAGGAATGTGAAATGTTTCAAATGTGATCATTTGATCATTATGCTAACACATTAAATTTTTTATCTCTCTGAGAAATTCTAGAAATTATAACAATATTGCAGGTTCATGTGAATCTCAAAAGACAGTCATGGTATGGAAAAAGAAAGAAGCAACTGAAGGAATTATGTCTATGGCACCAGATCCTGATGTGATCTCTTCTGGTAACTAAGATAGTCATCTTAGCTTAGGAGGATTATCAAAAAGCATTTTTTGTCAGTTCTCCCTTCTCCAAAATAAGGTATGATTTTTTTTAGGGAAAATAAGATTGATGTGACTTGTAGGAATTTGAAGTACATTTGTTGGCATCATCTGCACAATTTTGGCAGGAAGCAATTATATATTAGCGGAGTTTTTTAAATATTTTTTACATTCAACAAAGAATAAAATAAAAATATTTGCAGAGCTATTGTGTTGAGAAGGAAAAATTCAAGTACATGCATGGAATCTAGGTTGATTGTTAGAGAATCTAGTGACAATATTCTAAAGAGGGCGAAAGGAGTTGAATTGGATGAGTATAATCATAAAAAGATAAGTGAAATGGAATGAGTATTAAGTGATAAGTAATTATAGTGTGTTAAAACTTTTGGTTTGCATTTATGGGGATGATTTCCCTTGTTTACAGATAATGAGTCAATTTTATTCTTTATGAGTCATTTCAAGGATGGTAGTATCATTCTGGACAAAATGATGCAGTCAAGGATGGATAAACCTCAAGGAGATTATTCCAAACCTTAAATACAATAAAAAATAGTAGAAAAAAAAAGGAAAAATGATCCAAGACAGAGAGAAATGAGAGATCAACCTTCAATTATTATCAAAAAATCATTTACAATAGATCTGCAACATGTAGTTTCACATGCCAAGCATACAGGCATGATTGATCAGAAAACACTTACAAAAACTAGCCAAACTAAATCCAACAAATCTTATGAATATCAACTTCCCCTTAGGAACAAGTCCATAATCTTATAAATAAATCACAATATTAGGTCGGTCCAGAAAATATCACATTTCCCAATAATTGAGAAAATGTGTTAAAAAAAAAGGTCAGGACCCAAATCATCTGGAACAACCTCTAATGAAAGAAATAATAGAAGAGATCATATGATAAATTCATCCTCAAACATATAATTGAGCTAGCATGATTGTGCACGAAGATTCCCATCAGAACATCAAAAAATGATCAGAAAACCCAATGACTAACTAAGAAAATAAAGAACAAGATAGTCAAGTAAAGAATTAGCAAAATCTCATGTGTGAAGAATCCAAATGGAGTGAGATCATAGGATAAGGTCTAGAATGATGCCACAAACACACTTTAGTGACTATAACAAAAGAACTAGCACAGATTGACCGCAAATAGAAACACCAGATTGATCAAATAGGAAAACAAATATTTTTGTTTGATACAAGATTGCTAAGATCCCAAGATGCTCTTGCATCAGACACCTAGGGTTAATAAAGAGTGAGCCTCTCACTTTTTTGGGGCCAAAGGAAAACCAAAGTGGTCAACCTCATCCTGAGAAATCCATGAGGAATCCTCCATTGGTTTGTCTTTCCATTTGACACGATGTTCAATATACTTCTTACCTCTTGTACTTAAACCAATGATGCTATCCAAAATATGCTCTATCTGATCCATCTGCTTCTTAGGATACTTTTCTCCAACTTCTGATCCTTCACTCCTACTATAATCTAATTCATGATACTCATACAAATCTACAACATTGAAGATTGGTGATATATCCATGTCCTCTGGTAATTCCACTTCATATGTATTCCTTGAATAGAATCTCTTCAAGATCTTACAAGGACCAAATTTCTTCATCCTCAACTTGTTATAAGTACCAACAAGAAATATATCCTTATGTAAGTATACCATAAATTCATCTCCTACTTGAAATTCCTTATGTATACTCTTTGTGTCTTCTCTCCTCTTATAAAATTAATTCATTTCCTACAAATGATGTCTCGCCCCTTCATGCAATGATCTCATAACCTCAAAAAATTCCTCTCCCTCAACACTCTTCTTAACATCATGACTAATATCCCTTAATTATGCTACTCCATTAGGATTAAACCCAGTAACCACTTCAAGTAGTGTCTTCCCCATGCTCCTATTTATAAAATTTTTATAAGAAAACTCTTCTTGTGGAAAAACTAAATCCCAATTTCTAGGCTTATCCCCAACTAAACACCTCAACAAGTTCCAACCTAAAATCCTATTCAAAACCTCTATTTGTCCATCAGTTTATGGATGAAAAGTAGAACTGAACTTCAAATCATCTTTCATCTTCTTGCAAAGTGTCCTCCAAAAATAACCAAAAAACCTAATATCCATGTCTAAAATAATGCTCTTAGGTAATCCATGTAATCTCACAATCTCCTTGAAAAATAAATCAGCTACTTGCATTGCATCTGTAGTCTTCCTACAAGGAATGAAATGTGTCATCTTAGAAATATGTCTACAACCACAAAAATTGAGTCATAGCCTCTTTGTGTTCTAGGTAAACAAATTACAAAATCCATACTAAGCTCCTCCCAAGCTCTGACCGGTACTATTAAAGGTGTATACAATCCCACATTCTCACTACTACCTTTTGAAACTTGACATACTTTACAACTTTGTACAAAATTCCTCACATCCTTCTGAACTTCTGGCCAAAATTAATTCTCACTTACCAAAGATACTATCTTATCAATGCCAAAATGTCCTTCTAAACCTCCACTATGTTTCTCCTTAATCAGATTATCTCTCATCAAAATCCTAGGTAGACATAATTGACTACCTCTAAATAAAATTATATCCTGAATGAAATAATCCAACCATTTACTTCTCTCAGCAACAATAGGTTCCTTACAATCCTTCCAAGTTTCACTGAAGTCTGGATCTTCCTCATACAACACCTTTAATTCATCAAATGTCATTACTGCAATCTTCATCTCAATCAACAAGGTCTTTCTCCTACTTGAAGCATCATCAACTTTATTTGACACACCACTCTTATGTTTCAACACAAATGTATAGCTCTGCATAAAATCAACCCAACTCATATGTCTCTGATTCAACTTACATTGGTTGATCAAATACATCAATTCTTGATGATAAATATATAATACAAAATCCCTAGGTAACAAATAATGTCTCCACTTCTTCAAAGCTTAGATTATAGCATAGAATTCCTGGTCACGCATTGAATACCTTCTCTTAACATCATTCAAATTCTCACTTAAATAAGCAATAGGTCTTCCTTCTTGAATCAAGACATCTCCAATTGCATTTCCACTAGCATCAAAGTCTACTTGAAATACCTTATTGAAATCAGGTAAAGCTAACACCAGTTGTCCGGTCACCTTTTGCTTCAAAAATTTAAAAAACATTTGTTCTCCATGTGTCCATTTGAAATCATTTCTATCTCCTCTCATAGCCTCAGTCATCTCTCCATAGATTGAACTAAATTTCCTAATGAACTTCCAATAGAAACTAGACAACCCATGAAATGATCTTACCTCTCCAACACTCCCCAGTGTAGGTCACTCAACAATGAATTTCACTTTCTCAAGATCCATCTTCAATCTTTTAAAAAATATTACCAATCTCAAGTATACTAACACCTCCCTCATGAAAGTACACTTCTTGTTGTTTATCAACAACTTCTCTTCCCTTAACCTCTACAATACTTGTTTAACATGCATAAAATATTTCTCTTTGCTCTTACTGAAAATCAAGGTATCATCCAAATACACAATGACAAAATTACCAAAGAATTTATTTAGGAATTCATTCATTAACCTCATGGAAATACTTGGTGCATTAGACAATCCAAAAGGAATTACCAACCACTCATATAATCCTTCATTTGTGTTAAATACAGTCTTCCAATCATCACCTTCTCTAATTCTAATATGATGATATGCACTCTTCGAGTCTATCTTGGTTAAATAATTAGCTCCACTCAGAAAATTCATCAAATCATCCATCCTAGGTAAAGGAAACCAATAATTAATTGTAATCTTGTTTATATCTCTTGAATCAATACACATCCTCCATTGTTCATCTTTCTTAGGTGCTAATACTCCAACCACTGCACATGGAGTCAAACTTTCTTTGATCAACCCTCTCTGCAAAAAATCTTGCACTTTCCTATTTAGTTCTTCATTCTCTATCAGTGTCATCCTATATGCTTCTTTATTAGGTAGAATACCCCTCGTACCAAATCCCTACAATGACTAATACTTATCACTAGTGGTAGTCCATCAGGTACATTATATGATATGATATCAGCATACTCATTCAACAATCCAATGAATTCCTAAAGATGTTATTCTACCAAGACATTCTTCTTAGACTCCTTAGGTACTAAAGAAAAAACACACATTATTATTCTTCATGCCATCCAAAAACTTCCTACCATCCACTAGATAAATTCTTGCACTAGTACATACTTCACTCTTAAGAGGTTCCTCTAAAGGTAAAAAAAATTGTTTTGTCCCATTTGCAACAATAGTGTAAACATTATTTCTACCTTCATGTATATATTTCCTATCATACTGCCATGGTCTACCCAACAAGATATGAAACACATTGATAGGCCTAAAATCACACAAAACCTCATCATAATACTTCCCAATCTTGAATTTAACTAAACATTATTCACTTACCAGTACCTTGTGTTCATCTTGTATCCACACAATATGATAGGGTTTACAATTCTCCATCCTCTGCAAGTTTAGTTTGACAACCAACTCCTCTGAGGAAATATTATCATAACTACCACTATCTATGACAACATTACACACCTTGGTTTTTACCTTACATCTGGTTCTTAAAAATTTCTTCATTTGTATAGACTCCTTCTCTTGTTCTCTATGGTATAGGATTCTCCTATTCATCAAGGTTGCACCTTCTTCTGCTTAATTTTTATTCATGGTGGACTCTTCATCAATAAATGTGGTTCTCCTACTTTCTTATGTCTTCTTCTCAAAGTTACCTTGCTTGCATTAAAAGGCTCTATGCCCTACTTCACCACATTTGAAACAAGTTCCACTAAACTTCCTCCTTTCAGCACTAGCTTATCCTCTATTTATGTAGGGAAATCCTTTCATTCCTCCTATACTAATCATTGTCCTTAACTTCTGACTCACCTTTTCCCTGATGTACATAAGATCTACCTCTACCTCTTTGTTCATACCTTCTTTTAATATTTTCTTCATCCTTCAAGGAACACTTATAAGCCTCTTCCACACTCCTAATTTGCAATATATTCATTTCATCTCGTATGGACATCCTGAAACCATTAAGATACCAAGAAAATTGTTCAGCCTCATCATCTATATGACTGGATCTAATATTCAAATTGTAGAATTCTTCAATATAACTCTTAACACTTAGGTCTATTTTCTTCAAGTCCTGCAACTTTCTAAAAAACCTTACTTGGTTGTCCTCGGTCAAAAAATTATCCTTCAAATTATTCACCATCCTATCCCAAGATTTGATCTTTTCCTTATCCCTTCTCTACCAATTTGTCTGCAAATGTTCCCACCATAGGGATGCATTTCCTTTTAACTTAGTGTAGCCATACTTACCTACTTTTCTTCATGAGTTCCTTCAAGTTCAAAATACTTTTCCATCTCTGTGAAACAATCAATAAATTTATCATCATCTAGGTTTCCTTGATAATCAGGTGGATTGAAATTGAGTCTCCTATTAAAATTAGTCAATCCTCTAATGAACCTCTCCTCTTCATGATTCAACTCTGGTTGTGCCCCATTGTTCTTTCCTTCTACGGTTGGTTCCTGATTTTGTTCATCTCCTTCTTCATCACTAGCATCTTCTATATGTTGTCCTCTTCTCTAAGAAATCTCTACAGCTTCCAATCTAGCATAAATTTGTCTCAACAAGTCTAAGACCACTAGATCTGCATTTCTAGCTCCACCTCTAGCATTTCTAATGGTCATTTCAACAATCCACAATAGTTTTAGGTCGGATCCTTTCAACCGCCACCCCACAAGAAAACCCTAGATTACCAAACCTTTCTCTGATATCACTTGATGCAATCAAGGATGGAGAAACCTCAAGGGGATAAGTCCAAACCTTGCAGCCAATATAAAATATTTAAAAAATAACAAGAAAAACAAGCCAAGACAGAAAGAAATGATAGATCAACCTTTAACTATTATCAAAAAATAATTTAGAATAGATCAAGACATGCAGTCTCACATGACAAGCATACATTCCTAATTGATCAGAAAACCCTTATAAACCCTAGCCAAACTAAAGCCAAATAATATTATGAATATCACCTTCCCCCTTAGGAACAAGTCCATAAGGTTCTAAAGCAATCACAACATTAGGTCGGCCCAGAAAAGATCACATTTCCCAGTAATTGAGAAAACGTGTTACAAAAAATAGGTCAGGACCTAAATCATCTAGAAAAACGTCCAATGAAAGAAATAAAACAAGTGATCATACAATAAAGTCTACCTCAAATGTATCAATGAGCTAGCACGATCGTGCATGGATATTCCCATTGGAAGATCACAAAATTATCAAAAAACCCAATGATTGACCGGGAAAATGAAGAACAAGATATTCAAGAAAAGAATCAGAAAAATATCACATGTGAATAATCCAAATGAAGTGCGCTCATAGGATAAGTTCCATCATGAAGAAAAAAATACATTGTAGTGACTGCAACATAAAAGAACTAGAATCAATCTACCACAAACAGGAAGACCAGACTGATCAAACAAGAAAATAGAATTTTTTGTTTGATGCAAGATTGCTAAGATCCCAACATTCTCCCGCATCAAAAGCCCTATCAAATTATGAAGGAACCGATTGAGGCAATTACTGGTTTGTGTAGTGTTGGAGTTCTTCTAGGAAAGAATATGGTGAAGTACAAGGAAGTGCAAGATCTTACTAGCATTGTCAAAGACCTTCGTGATATACTCATAAATACCCTTTTTGATCCAATTGTGAGGTTTCTTGCATATGGAATTAAATATAAAATCTAATTTTTCAACTGTGAAGGTGTTACATTTGTTGGAGTTGTATATTTTTCAAATAAGATGGTAAAGGAGAATGTGTAGTTTGATTTATGTAGTCTTCTATTAGAGAATTTACTTGAAAATGTCAGAATGTCATTAAATAAAGGATATGCTTTCTAGTTTGGATCTCTAGTTATGTGTTTGGTATTCTATTTTATGATATTTTTACTGGGTAGATAAAATATGGAACTGGATAATTTGGAGAATAATGTGGATGCTTGCAATATTATTTCTTCTCTACAAAAAAATCTGTTTTCTGGCATGATTATTTCTGGTGCTATACCTATTGTTTATGTTGAGGAGGGATCTTCCTCTGATATAAGAGAATTGATTGATGATTCCCCTCTAGAACCTATGATAAGGAAGATTAATGGGAAAGGAAAAAAAATCTTCACTTTATCAGGCGAAGAAGAAGAGAAGGGAAAAGAGGAAAAGGATGATGTGTCCCCATCTTAATCAAGTTTTGTTGATTTAGATATGATTCAGATGATGTTGGAAGAAGGATAATAGAAAAAAATTGGTGAAATGTGGTGTGCCTTCTCCTTAGATAGTAAGGCTGAAATTGAGAATGTGTTGATGGATCATTTACTAAATACAGGCATTGTTCTTTCTGTTTTTAATATTTTACTAGATGATCTGATAAAAATTATTGAAAGAATATTGTTGTAAGAAAGTTCTAAAGGATGCAAGTTCAAGGATGTTATTGAAATAAAATGTGCCAATGCAAAAAATTATTTATCTAAACATACTAATGGGATAAGAGAATGCTTATACAATATGTCTAATATGTACCACTACTGTCTCCAGTGGCTTGTTGTTATTGATAATTTCTATAATGGAAGAAATGGTGATAAATTCTAGGATGTAGATCACTCACCAAATCTTGCATACATTAGAATACAAAATCTTCAACAAGGTGAATTCGACTAGCACAACCAAGAGAGTAAGGATGCTAATGAGAGCAATGACATGTAACTGATTGAATGTTTGACAATGTTAAGTTGAAAATAATGCAAGGCATTAAAATAGTTAATGTATTGTATTGTCATTGATGTCAACTTGATATCATCTATACAGTCATGTACATAATGCCAAAGACTTCAGAGAATCAATGGAACAAAGGTTATGCTTTCAGAAATGCATAAAAGTCAAGTATTCACTTAGTAACAAACAACACCAATGCAGTGCACACCGATGGTCAGAGCAAAGAAGAACAGTCATAGTGATACCCGACGAGCTAAAGTATAGTGTTGCCCGATGAAGCAAAACCATAGGATGCCTGATGAGAAAATTCAGAAGGTTTCCCGATGCGTAAAATTCCAATGTTGCCCGACGGATGGAGATCTCAAAGCTAACTGGAGTCACACCGACAGAACTGTCAGTTGTCACTGACAACTAGCTATAGAGGTGACCGATGGAACAGAGAGTTCATAAAATGACAAAATATCTAGCTGGCAAGAGCTAAAGGTAGACTTAACTGGTTGTTTTCTTTGTTTTATTTGACCAGATTTAAGTGATTGATTTAAAGATGATTTGTATAGTTGGCAAAAAGATAATTACGAGACAAATCAGGAGTTATGTTTTAAATCTAATTGGCTGGATTGTTTTTCACGCCAAGAATCAAGGATCAAGAAACAGTGAATATCATGTCTATATAAGAGACAAGCTTAATTCATTTATGAATGGGATTAAGGGGAGTGAATAGAAAGAGGATGCTAAAGAGAAAATGATGAAGAGTAACTTCATATAGTCCTGATCAATCAAGCTAAAGGAGAGCTAAGGAATTTTGCAGACACCAACGAACAGTGAAGCACAACATCACAGAGCAGAATGTATGGAGCACAATTGAATTGAGACATTGATCAAAGAGGTAAGGTACTTAAATAGATCTAAAAATATGCAATTTAAAGTTGCAATATGAACAGGTCATAGTTTTTCAGTTTAACCATTGAAGCATCAAGTCTCTTAACTGAGTGGGACTTAACAGTCTTCTATATATTGAGGTACATCCCAAGGAGTGCCAAAAAGGTTGATTCATGAGAGTAGCATTGGATTTTCCCGATACCTATTTACAGTCTAACAAGGAGGTTGATTCAAGGATGGTAGCAATAGATGCCCAATACTAAGTGACAACCTCTATGTATAAAATCCTCTAACAAGGTCGGACTTAACTGTGTGTTTGTAACCTTTAATAGGGTTGGCTCCTAATAGGGCTCACTTCAAAAGAGTGAAAATTTGGGGTACCGGTCCCAGTGGTTTTTCCCCTAACAGGGTTTCCACATTAAAAATTCATGTGTTATGTGTGTATGATTCATTTCTTTATTGTTTTGTATCTG
>MU223089.1:2402865-2437287 GCA_018584345.1 Thuja plicata
TTAAGTCTTCTATGAGAATAAGAAAATCAAGTCATAGACACACATCTAGAAGAGATAGTGAAAGTGAAAGTGAAGAAGAAGATCTAGATGAAATAGAAGCACTTATGGCTAGAATAATGTAGAGAGGTAGAGGTAAATACGAAGGCAACTTACCACTTGTATGCTTTAATTGTAAAGAGATTGGACACTTTGCTGCAAGATGTCCTAACAAAAGAAATGATGACATAAGCAATGATAGATCTTTTGAGAAGAAATCTAACAGAGGTGATAACAAAGATTACAGAGGTTACTGACAATAACAAATAAGAGATACCCAAGACCACAAGGACAAAGGAAAGAAAGCAAGCTACCTAGCTTATTGCAAAGATGAAGATACTAACACCGAACCTGATGAAGACATCGAGATGGTATTTGTGGCTATGAAGGATTATTAAGATGAAGATGAAAGGTATGTAGAAAATGCACTCATATCTAAGGTTAGCAAGAATGACATCTGGATTATAGATAGTGGCTGCACTCACCACATGAACTATAATGTTGAACAACCTAATTAAATGTGAAAATGCTTATTGGGTAAAAGGATTGAGTTATAATCTATTGAGTGTTTCTCAGCTAAATAATTCAGGTCACAGAGTAGCATTTGAGAACAAGAAGGCAAAGATCTTCAATGAATCAGGAAGATTGATTGGTACCGATGAACAGACAAAAGGTAACTTATTCTATCTGAATGATACTAACACCACTTGCTTAATGACTAGAAACAAAGACATATGGTTGTGGCACAAAAGATTGTGTCATGTAAATTTTGACAACATGATGAAAATAAGTAGAAGGAGAAATGTAAGAGGCTTACTGATAATGAAAAAGCCCGACAACATCATGTGCAAGAATTGTTAAAAAGGTAAATGACAAAGTCTAGTTTCAAAAGTAAAACCCATACATCTGATGATATTCTAGAATTAGTCCATACTGATGTATGTAGACCAATGAGGACAAAGAGTTATTATGGAGATATATATTTTATTCTCTTTGTTGATGATTACTCTAAAATGATGGCAGTTATGTTTCTAAAAGATAAATCTGAAGCATTCAAGATGTTTAAATGGTATAAGGCTATGGTAGAGAAACAAAGTGCTAAGGATCTGAAATCTTTGAGATCAAATAGAGGAGGAGAATTTATTTAAGATGAATTCACTAATTTCTATAATGAGCATGGCATAAAAAGATAGGTTTCTACACCAAGAACACCATAGCAAAATGGGATTGCTGAGAGAAGGAATAAATCAATAGTTGATTGTGCTAGAACATTGATGATAGAAAAAGGCATCACCCAAATCTTCTAGAGGGAAGCTGTCAGTACTGTTGTCTACACACTAAATAGAGTACAATTGAAGAAGGACACAAAGAAGACACCTTGTGAGCTATGGTATGGTAAAACACCCAATGTAAGTTGCTTCAAAATCTTTGGTAGTCAATGATATATCTTAAAGGATGATAGAAATAGAAATCTTGATGCCAAAAGTATTGAAGGTATTTTTCTAGGGTATTCCACCAAGAGCAAAGCTTATAAATGTCTTATAAATGCTTCTAACAAAATTGTTGAAAGTGCAAATGTAAAGATAGATGAATTTGCTGAAAAGAATGAGATGAAAAGAAAAAAAGAACCAAAGGACTACAAAAAGTTTGTATACTGTGAATAAATCAACACTCTGCCTGAGCAACAATGCTTAATTCCAAAACAACAAAAATGTTGCAACTGATGGTGAAGCTACAATTACCGACGGTCAGGATAATGATCAAAATAATGTGCAAGGTGATGAAGAATAGAATGAAGGAAAAAATGATGATCAAGGTGATAGACAAAGATTTGAACTTGTACTTGCAATATATGTAAGAAGGAACCATCCATAGATCCAGATCATAGGAGATAAGAAAGTTGGTACAAGAAAAAGAAGTAAGTCTTTAAACTCAAATTGTTTAATTTATGAGTTTGAGCCAAAATCTGTCAATGATGCACTTGATAATGAAGAATGGATAAGTGCTATGAAGGATGAGATAGAGAAGATTGAGAAGAACAAGACATGGTCACTTGTGCCAAGACCAAATGACAAGAATGTCATCGGTACAAAATGGATATTCAGGATTAAGCTGAATGAGAATGGAGAAGTCACAAGAAACAAAGCAAGACTAGTATGCAAGGGGTATGCACAAGAGGAAGGTATAGACTATGGAGAGACCTTTGCACCCATTGCTAGGTTAGAAGGTGTAATAATACTACTTGCTTATGCTGCATTCAAAGGATTCAAAGTATACGAGATGGATGTCAAGTCTACATTCCTAAATGGAATACTTGAAGAAGAGGTATACATTGAACAACCAGAATGGTTTGTAGATCCAGACAAGAGAAACATGGTATGTAGACTTCATAAAGCCTTGTATGCATTGAAACAAGCTCCTAGAGCCTGGTATGAATGACTTCATTCCTATCTTATAAGTATTGGATTTGTAAGGACTACTGAAAATAGTAATCTTTTTTTGAAGGAAGATACTGATGCTAACACTTTGATTGCTAAAATATTTGTTGATGACATCATATTTGGAGGCAATGATATGCTATAAAAATCATTTTCTAATGAGATGAGCAAAGAGTTTGAGATGTCTATGTTTGGAGAGATCAATTTCTTTCTTGGTCTACAAATCATTCAACAAAGTGAAGGTATTTTCATTACACAGTCCAAAATACATCAAAGAGGTCCTGAAAATATTCAAGATGGAAGATTCCAAACCATTTGGAACACCAATGGCTACTGGATGTAAGTTGACAAAGGAGGACAAGACAACTGAGGTAAATTAGACTTTGTATAGATCAATGATTGGAAAACTCATGTATGTTGTACACACTAGACCAGATATTGCACATGCAGTAGGAATTATTGCTAGATTTTCTTCTTACCCCAGGGAATCACATATGACTATTGTGAAAAGGATTTTAAGATATTTGAAGAATACTGAGGAGTATGGCTTATGGTATAGAAGAGAAGGCAAATTTGAACTTAAGGTGTTTACCGACGTTGATTGGGCTAGAAATCTTGATGACCGAAAGAGCACAACTAGAGGAACATTCTTTATGGGTGATAGACTTGTCACATGGATAAGAAAGAAGCAAGGATACATCTCTCAGTCTACTGTAGAAGAAAATTATGTTTCTGCTATTGCAAATTTCTCAAATATTGCATGGATCAAACAGTTGCTGGAAGGTATGCATATGAAGATCTTAGAACCAGTGATTATCTATTGTGATAACACCAGTGCAATAAACATTTCCAAGAATTCAGTCATGCATTCCAAGACTAAACACATTGCCATCAAGTATCATTATTTGAGAGAACAAGTTCAAGCAAAGGAAGTGATACTTGAATATCTGCAATCAAATGAGAAATTGGTCAATATCTTCACCAAGCCACTGCCCAAGGATACATTTGAGTACTTGAGAAAGAGACTAGGGGTCAAACCCTTGTCTACCAGTTAGTAAAATGACTGAAGGCTACATCAGCCTAGATATTATCAGAATATCATTCATGTTGATGCAATCAAAGAGATAAAATTCAAAGCTACATCTATATACAGATAGGTATATATCAGAACCGAGCACCAGAGCATATTGTTGTATTGATGATGGATAAGGGAAATTCAAGGAATATATTATGGATGGAAAGAAAAGATTGTTTGACATGAATATCAGATATCTATGAGATATTTTTTTGGCATTATTGTCAAAGGCAGAGAGATTATCCATATTATTACATTTTTTTTGGAAAAGGTGAGAGATTATTCATTATCACATTACTCCAACAGGGAGAGATTATATTGTTAGGGAGAGCCAATTATATGGAAAGAATATACAAAGGGAGAGTTGTTGACAAGAGAAAAAGACATCAAAAGAGATAGAACAGTCAAGGGATAGAAATTGACACAAGGAGAGGACACAACACATCAGAAAATAGAGAGCTGCAAGAATCAAATCTAAGTTAAAACAAAGCTTACCGATGGTCAGACATTTATCAGTTCTCAAAACAAAAAGAATGGTAGTTTGAAGGATCTCAACTATAGTATTTCATATTGTATTATAAATATTATAGTGTGATAATATAATATGTTTCCATCAATGCCAAAGGGAGAGATTGATGACATGTAACTGATTGAATGTTTGACAATGTTAAGTTGAAGATAATGCAAGGCATTAAAATAGTTAATGTATTTTATTTTCATTGATGTCAACTTGATATCATCTATATGGTCATGAACATAATTCCAAATACTTCAGAGAACCAAAGGAATCAAGGTTATGCTTTCATAAATGCATAAAATTCAAGTATTCACTAAGTGACAAACAACGTCGACAGAGTGCACACCATCGGTAAAGGCAAAGAAGAACAGTCACAATGATACCTGACGATCAGAAGATAGTCTTGCCCGATGAAGAAAAGCCACAGTGATGCCCGACGAGAAAATTCAGAAGGTTTCCTGACGAGTAAAATTCCAATGATGCTTGACGGATGGAGATCACAAAGTTAACTAGAGTCTCACCAACGGAATTATCAGTTGTCACCGACAACTAACTGCAAAGTTGACCGACATAATAGAGAGTTCAGAAAACAACAAAATATCTAGCTGGCAAGAGCTAAAGATAGACTTAACTGGTTGTTTTCTTTGTTTTATTTGACCAGATTTAAGTAATTGATTTAAATATGATTTGTACAGTTGGCAAGAAGATAATTACGAGACAAATCAGGAGTTATGTTTTAAATCTAATTGGCTGGATTTTCTTTCACGCCAAGAATCAAGAATCAAGAAACAGTGAATATCATGTCTATATAAGAGACAAGCTTAATTCATTTATGAATGGGATTAAGGGGAGTGAATAGAAAGAGGATGCTGAAGAGAAACTGATGAAGAATATCTTCATAAGGTCCTGATCAATCAAGTTGAAGGAGAGCTAAGGAATTCTACAGACACCAACAAACAGTGAGCACAGCATCACAGAGAAGAAAGTGTGGAGCACAAAGAATTGAATTGATACATTGATCAGAGAGGTAATGTACTTAAATAGATCTGAAAATCTGCATTTCAAAGTTGTAATATGAACAGGTCATAGTGTTTCAGTTTAACCATTGAAGCATCAAGTCTCTTAACCGAGAAAGACTTAACAGTCTTCTATATATTGAGGTACATCCCAAGGAGTGCCAAAAAGGTTGATTCATGAAAGTACCATTGGATTTTCCTGATACCTATTGACAGTCTAAGAAGGAGGCTGATTTAAGGATGGTAGCAATAGATGTCCGATAATAAGTGACAACCTCTATGTATAAAATCCTCTAACAAGGTTGCACTTAACAGTGTGTTTGTAACCTTTAACAGGGTTGGCTCCTAACAGGGCTCACTTTAGAAGAGGGAAAATTTGGGGTACCGGTCCTAGTGGTTTTTTCCCTAACAGGTTGTCCACGTTAAAAATTCATATGTTATGTGTGTATGATTCATTTCTTTATTTTTTTGTATATGACATAGTTAACACTGGATTGATCGGTATACTCTGCTTATTTACTGAATTGTGGTAAATAGTTATACTGCTTATCGATAATCAAGAAAGAATAAGGATTGATAGAGAACACCGATAGACAGTTAATCAATATTAGTATTTCATGGCATGTATCTTGTAGGGACATAATAATCTAAGGTTTATTGATTGGTGGTTAAGTTTGAAGGATAAATTTTTGAGGCCACTGATTCATCCCCCCCCCTCTCAGTTATTACTAACAGATATAGGGAAGAATAAGACATCATGATCCCATGTTCACTACAAAATTCCTTAATTTCATTTGATCTAAAGAACATAGCATTATCCATTACTAGCTTTGTAGGGACACCAAATCTGGTCAGAATGTTTTCTAGTAGAAAATCAGTAGCCACTTTTCTAGTTGTTTTCTTGGTGGGAATTGCTTATATCCACTTTGTAAAATAATCAGTGGTAACAAGTATCCAAATATGTCCTCCACTAGATTTCTCTAAAAACTCTCCAATAAAATCTATGCCCCACATAGCAAAAGCTGCTTCAGCACTCACAAGATTCAATAATAGGGAACCTGAGAATTTCAGCTTATTTGAAAACCTTTGGAAAGGTTCACATTTTTTGACAAATGCATGAGTATCCTTGAATAGGCTAGGCCAATGATATCCAGCCCTCAAGATTTTATGGGCAGTGGTCTTAGTAGAAAAGTGTCCTCCATATACTCCAATATTCATTTCCATTAATACCTTCTTATCTTGGTTCTGATCTAAACATAATAATAGTACACCGCTTCTATCTTTCCAATACAAATCTCCTTGAACTAGGGTGTACTTTTGAGCTTGTAAAATGAGATTCCTCTTTTGATTGTATTCCCTAACTTCATGACACTTGGCATTCTTAAGATAATACATGATGTCAACATAGAAAGGTTGTCTTTCAATACTTGTTATTGTTGAATCCGGCACCACTGTGTTATTTACTTGTACCAAGTCTAAGTTTTCTTCTTTCATAAGTTTTTCTAGACCTTGTCCTCTCACCAATTTAGTAATATGGATTTCTAAGTTAAACTCTTGAATTAGATTAATCCATTTACACCTCTTACCAGTTACTTCTAATTAAGTAAGGATGTCTTTTACTACTGAATGAGGTACATATGCTAGTACTTTGGCACAAACTAGGTATGGTCTGAATGATTTCATAGCTTTTACCAAAGCATATGCCTGCTTCTCCATCATTTGATAGTTTAGCTCTGCAGCTTGAAGAGATTTGCTAAAGAATGCAATAGGATGCTCAAATCCCTCCTCATCCTTTTGAAGTAAAACAACAACAATAGTATGAAAGGATGCAAATGAGAACAAAGAAAAAGGCTTACTATAATCAGGTGACTTTAAGATAGGTGCCTCCTGAACTGCTTTATTAATTCTTTCAAAATCTAGTTGAGCTTCTTTATTCCACTGGAATTTTGCATCTTATTTTAATAACTTGATAATTGATTTGACAATTTTAGCAAAATTTGCAATAAATATTCTGACAAAATTTATCTTTCCTAGGAAAGATTGCACACCTTTGATATTCCTTGGAGTGGTGACCTTTTGTATAGCTTCTATCCTTTCAAGGTCAATCCTTACTCTATCTTTGGACACTATATGTCCCAGTAATTTTCCCTCTGTGACTGCAAATTGACACTTTCTAGGATTCAATGAGACACCATATTCTAAAGCTTTATTGAATTTTTTTTCTAGATGTTCACAATGATCCCCTGCTTTCTTAGAAAATGTAGTCAAATCATCTTGGTAGATTACCATGAACAATTCAATAAACTCTTTGAATGCAACATCCATGGCTCTCTAAAAAGTTGCTCCCGCATTTATTAGTCCAAATGGAATTCTAACATATACATAAGTTTCCCAAGAAGTAGTAAATGCAGTCTTAAACTATTATGATTCTTTTACTAGTACCTCGTTGTAGCCTAAAAATCCATCCATCATTGATCATCACTCACAACCAGTAACCTTATGCAACATTTCCTCCATATTAGGTAGAGAATAATTGTCTTTCAAGGATGCAATGTTCAGATTTCTGAAATCAACACATAATCTTATGTCACCATTATTTTTTCTCATTGGTACTAGATTAGAAACCCAAGTTGAATGTCTGATAGGCTAGATAATTCTTGCATCCTTTAGCTTCATCAACTCCTATTGCATCTTGGGAGCCAACAAGGGATTAATGGGTCTTTGTTTTTGCCTGAATGGTTTTACATCTAACTTAAGTGGGATTTCATGTTGGAAAAGATCTTCCCTATAAGATTTTAGATCTTTATAAGACCATGCAAATACATGCTTATGTTTTCTTAGTAATTTTATAAAATTTGTTCTGACATGGGAATCCAATCCTTTTCCAATATATATTGTCTGAGGAGTGGTCTCTGATCCTAAATTTATCTCCTCCAAATCCTCAATTTTAGCATTGCTTATTCTTGATGAATGTTTACTCTGATCACTAAATAATGCTTCTAGTTCTACCAATCCCTTAGGAATCTAATTAGAACTTATTTGGAAAACCTCATCCCCCAAAACACAATCCCTACCATTAATGACCTCAAGTAAAGAATTGTAATCTATGTGATGGTCTTCATAATGGTCTAGGCATTGGATAAATCTAGGGATGTCTTGGTCATCTTCAAATACTTTCCAGTTGTAAATATTGTCAGGGACAACTGGTCTTGTCTTAATCTCAATTATTGATACCCCATTTAAGGTCAAATCATCAATTTTCAAAGCAACATTAGCTAATAAATCTCCCATAATGTTTTTAGACCTTTCTATCCAATTTATATTTAAGGCATCAAAAGATTCAATTTGGTCCCAAAAAGCATGCTTATACATTTTCAGTCTATCATTTTTCACACCATATTTGGACCTGACTTGGGCTACTACTAACTCCTAGTCACCATAAACTTTTAGACATTTAATTCCATGTTTAGCAACAATGTCTAGCCCTAAAAATAAAGCTTCATATTCGGTTGTATTGTTTGTACAATGGAAAGATAACAGGAAAGAATATGTAAATTTTGTACCTGATGGAGAGATAAGTACAACTCCAGCTCCTGATCCTTCCTTAGAACATGCTCCATCAAAATAAATTTTCCATAAATCATCATTTTTTGTAGGTAATTCCTTCACTATAGGATCAACAGTCTTACATTGATGAGCACTCCTTTTTACTCTGAAATTCTCCATATCAATATCAACACAATAGTTAATATCAGTATCTTCATGCAACTAAATCATATGAGGTGTCCTACCTTCTCTGGACACCTTTACATTATTCCCAACAATATTGAAAGTGGCATAAGATAAATCACACTGAATACTGCCTCCCATTGAAGCACTCCATTTTCTGGATAGCAACATGCCATAATGTGGTGGGATATCAACCACCAGTACACTCATTGTCAATACTATATCGGGGCATATGGCTAATTTTTAAGGTAAAGCCTCAATGGTACCAACAACAGGGATTTCTCTTGAATCCATTGCTTAACACCTCCCATGAGGAGTATCCACTTGTAATCCCATGGATCTCATGATTTTTGCAGGCATGACAGTATTGGATTCTCCTGAATCTATCATGCAGTTTTTGTGCATCTTACCATTTATTACCATGTTAGGAAAAAGGGATCAACAATCCCTGCAGAAGTATTTGTGTTTAGGTAAATCTAAGGGATCTTAGAAATCAACCCCTCAGGCTCCTTTCCCTTATCATTGAATTTCTTTTCAACATATTCTATTTTTTGAGGTTTCACTGGTGATACATTGTTCAACACTGAAAGGACCTTTTCTTTGTGTTCTTTTATCCTCATCATTTATAGGAATGGGAATTTGACAATCATCTAAGAAAGACATTGGCCCATATCCACTAGAGTATATTTCACATCAAAGGGTTTTGGTTTTTTTATAATGATATCATTTTCCTCTATTTGAATGTTCAGAGTGGGCTCTTCCTTCTTCGATTTCTTATTTTAAACTTTGGAAGAGGAAGCACCTACTTCTGGCACTTTAGTTTTTCCTTCATGTACATCTTTTGGATCACTAGCTTTGTTTACAATTTTGACCTTAGGTTTATTAACATTTTCCCCAGGTCCATCTCTTTTTGGTATATACTTGGCATCTGTCTTATTTTCTTTGATGAAGATGTCTTCTGGCTGACTACCCACATTACCCACAACTCTATTTCTCAAGTGGTAGTTATTTCTTGCTTTGTTCACTAGATCAACAGTGATTCTAGCCTTTTCTTCATCACAAGTTTTCCTTATGGTAGTAGATCCTTGACTATTTTGTGCATAGCATCTTATAACATCAACCTCCTCTTGATCACTGTCAGATAGGACTTGTTGGTGATATACCTCCATTCTTCCTTGTGAACCATACATGTCATGGTTCTCAACTTCTTCTTTAGAATCTATATCAGAGCATGCATAGGCATTATTCATATCACATCTATTGTGATCACATATCTCATCTTCTTCATCTTCTTGATCTTCATTAGTACTGATGTCTAGGGCTACAACACAAAAATTAGGGTTGTGTGGAGCTTGACAAGCCTCACACCAGTAAATGTCACTACACATATTCACAGCATTCTTATGTAGAGGGTCAGGGGTCCTATTTACTAGTTTATCTTTTATTGGTGGAGAAATAGGCTTTCCATCCTTGAACTGGGTACCATAGGGATGATTCTGCATCCTATTTTGTGGATTATAGTTATTGTTATAGGATAGTCTATTATTTTGTGGAGCCTTGTACTCTTTATATTCAGGTTCTTCGCTCCTACTAAAATGAGCATCATCTCTTCTTCCCATTTTCTTGATACCCTTTTGTTCATCTCTATGTTCACTTCTATTTTATAAGCATCTGTAAGAATTCTAGGATTTTTATCTCTAAGAGCATAACCCATTTTTTAATCAAAAGCATTTAGGTATGTAGCTAGACATACCTTTTCATCTAGTTTGATTTTTTTAAAGAGCTTGTGCATGGCTGTCTAAAATCTTGTATTGAATTCAGTAACCTCTTCATTGAAATTCTTCTTTATTTTATTGAATTCATTTAGCAAGAACCCTTCATTAGTTTTTTCACCATACTGGTCCTTGAAAAAATATATTAATTCTTCCATAGATGCTACAGAACCATTAGACGACCCTCTAAATTATTCCCTAGCTTCTTCTACTAGGGACTAAACAAATAACTTCATTAGGACATCTTCATGATTAATATTTAAATCATATATGATATCTGTAAATTTTCTCAAACAAACTTCACAAGAAATAACATTGTTTCCTAAAAACTTGGGAATTTTTTCTCCAATATCATTAGGATCTGCATTAGGATAAATAGGAATGCCAATAAAAGTGAATTGTTTGTACCTTTCTAGATGCAATGGCCTCCTTTGAAATTTCTCATCCTCCTGGAAAGAAGCAGTCTTGGCTTTTGAAGATGTAGTATTTTCACCACAAGCATAAGAGTATTTAGAAGATTGCAAAAAGTCAATCTTTTTATTCATCTCCAAGGTAGTAGCTTCAACTTCTTCCTTTTCCAGCATCTTTTCCGTGATTTATTTCTCCCTTTTTTATCTTTCAAGGTCAATTTCTAGCTTAGAAATTTGTTCAGTCAGGACTTTATGAGTTTTTGGTTCCTCAATTTCATTTTCAGAAACTTTCTTTTTTCCTTTATCTCTAAAGGCTTGAGGACCAACACCTTTGTGAGTGTTTGGAGTCTCTTGGTCTCTACAAGACCTCTCAACATTTCTTGCATCTTGATGTCTTAAATATCTTCTTCTAAAATTATCAACATCTTTTTTATCATGTTTGTTTTATTTTTAAGATATTTTTCTCTTTTCTTTTGTTGAATAAGGGCTAATTGCCTCATGAGGATTCTTTCCTCTTCAGCAACCTCATCAAAAGGAACTTCAAAATCTAAGCTAATAGTGTCAGTTCCTTATGTCTAACTAGAAGTAGTAGTAATTTCATATGTTTCTAATCCAAGGTCACGGGATTCTTCATACTCTGAGGTGTTCCCCTCATGACTAGATTGATTTATATATCTCCTTCTAGTGTTGTTCTCTTCATTTCTTAGAGAAGAGTCCTTAATGTTTTCTTGGTTCTTCTTCTCTCTCCAAGACATCTTAGTCCTTGAAGTAGTTGGGATTCCACTATCCAACTCAACTTCAAGATTATCTCTCATTCTTGACCTTGTATTCATATTGATAAGAAGTGTATAAATATTTGAAATTTACTCTAGCACTAATTACATAGATTTTCTTTTAGAGTCACCACCCAACACAAGTTTGGGAGATATGAATACTATAAGAATGACCTAGATAGGCCAAAACTCAACTGTGGTATTTATAAATCAATCTTTTTCAACCAGAGATTATGGGACAGTACTTTTATTCCCCAGTAGAGTCGCTAATTTGTTAGGGGTTTTTCTTACAAGAACTTAAAACAGTGTGAAAGCTTGCTTTGTATTGCTATGTATATTTCCAATTTACTCTATGCAAGAAAAATCCTAATTGTTGAGGACTGGTGCCTCCTTCAACTTTGAGATCCACAAGCTCAGGCAGGTGTACCTTTGAATGATTACTGACTTGCAGTATCTATTATAGTGGATTAGGTCTTTTACTAGATTGCTAATTGCCTTTTACTGTATCAATAGATAGAAAACTATACAGATGACTGTAATTATTCTGATACAGAGCTTAATAATCCAAACCATTATCTTAACAATAGCAAACAGTAATGTGATAAGGATTCTCATCCTTCTTCCTTTTATAGTTCTCTGAACTTAGGAGGGTTAACCTATTGATTATCTCTTGAAGGAATCAACAAACTGAATTGTATATTCTGATAAAATTACTTAAACTTATATGCACTTATGATTGAAATGTAAATGTTTGATTGTTTTTTGAATATTGGATGATGATTAACTAATTTTCCAAACCCTAACCAGTGCCTAATCCTTGGGCAAAGATCCTATGTCAAATGTGAATCCACAACAACTAATTAATGTAAATACATGCAATTTGAGTAGAATGCCTTACAAACTACCTTTCACTCCAATACCCCTGTTATCAGATCCTAATACTAATTCTTATCTCTCTGGGATTACCTGCAAGACTTATTCTCTCCTTGAAAGAACTCACAAGCAACTACACAATTACCTTGTAATTGGTATATCTAATTTGCCTTATAATTTAAACACACAAGAGATAGAACAAAAATATAAAGAGACAAACACAAGATATAGGATAGAAACTACAATGTATTTTATTAATTTGATCATTGTTTCAAATACATTCAAAAGACAATATGCAAAAAAACCCAGACAATAAAGTAGACTAGCTTGCAATTCTCATCTCATCATTTTTCCAGTCTCTCTTTACAAAATGATACCAATGCTCTATATATAGTCTAAACAATCTTGGAATCCTTCAAAATTAAGGATGCAACAAGCTTCAGATGGTTTAAGACCTAACCCTAAAAACTTAGAAGAGGACAAAAGACAAGAAGAGACCAAGCGATAGAAGGACAAAATAGGAATACATCCAAATCAAATCTTTAAAATCTTCTGTTAGCTAGCACCTTTGTCTGAATGTGTTCTGGATAGCCTCCAATAGTTGTGGTGAGATTAAGTAAACACCATTACAGGCTAACATACACTTATCTTTCAGATGACTAACCTCCATGTTCTCAAATATTAGGTGCCAAGTGTCCTTCTATTCTTCATCCATGATGTCAAGGTCAGCAGTGGCAGGCTTCTTTTTCTTAGGCTTTGTTAGAACATCCCATGTTGTGACATCCTCCTCTATAGGCCAATTAAAGCTTTGAATGTTTCCCAATAGCGTCTTCTACCTCTCCCATCTAGCATCTATTATGCTTTTGACATCTATTACAAATTTATTGAAATCTAATTCAACTTTAAATGCCTTGTCTAATATCTTATTGCATCTCTCCATATCTAGTTCGCCATTGTAAGAAATATATACCTCTTTATTAGGTAGTAAAGTGTCAAACTCTATTCTCCATACTTCTAATGGCTTGATCTAATCATCATTTCCATTTATTGGAGAGATAAACCTATTATATTTAGGCCTAAACATATTAATTCTAGCCTCTATTTGATTTACCTTTCCCTTGAAGAAATATAAGGTAACACCTATTTGTTCTATCTCTTCTCCCACTTGGCACACAATTTTTGGGAGATCTATCCTTAATGGCTGTAGGGTTGTTAGCCTTTCAAATAAATTGGTCCTAACTGACCAGGTTGCAAAATAAGGATTTAAAACTGAAACATAATTCTTTACTTCTGTTTGCAATCCAGGCAATTTGCAATAGGCACCATACACTACATCAACTTTATCCTTTAATATATTTACCCTATACTGTTAAATTTTCATTAGAGATCCCAAAAAATCTTTATTATGCTCCTTAATTGCCTGCTCTATTTCTTATGTAGCATACTTTGTATCCTTGGTCTCGATTTCAGCATCTGTACTCAGCTTAAGGTGAAGTAGGAACAACTTCAGGCATCTCTTGCAACTTCTTGGTCAAATTTGCAATTATTTTTTCCATGGCATTGATCTTTATTAGACCTAGTTCTTTATCCTTGGCAATAAGGCTTGTTTCATCAAATAATTTTTGGTATCTGTTAGACATCATAACTACCTTTGCTTCATTCAGGTGAGCAAAGTGGGTCAGGGCCTAAGAAATCTCTAGGTCTCCTATGTTACAGACAAACCATATTATCTTATCTCCCTCCATTTTTTCTTGGACATTGATCAGTGAGGGCTTCTAATTTTTATGAGCCAGGGACCACATTGCCAAGGTTTGAGATTTAGAATCATAACCACATCCTTTGATCATCTCCCAAACTTTTTTCTCTATTGAGATCTTGATATCTGATTTCCTTCTGATTTGATCTATAATAAAGGTTGAAACTAAGAGCCATCCTTCAACTAAGAGCATACCACTTGATTTCACTAATTTTCTAGCCTCATCAGGAGTCATGTTCTCAGACTCAGGGTCATATTCTTGGAGGGCCTATAAATATTCACTTGTTATGGTTTCTCCTCCTTGTGATTTCAATTGTGCCCCAACTTGCTCTTGTTTACCCCATATAAAGAAATCTTTGAATTCCTTAGTCTTTATGAATTCCACATCTTTTAGGAACTCCTCTTTCTATAACTCCCTTTCATCTTGGAATAATATGAGGGGCATCTCAATATTATCATCAGTGTCCTCCCTTTTTTTATTTCCCTCTCTAATGACCTTTCTTAGTTGGTGGTCATGGACACTAGTCCCTGTGAATAGGGCACTAATTTTGTCTTTTTTCTTCCTCTGTGTCTTTTCAACAAAAGGCTCCCCTACTTCTAGTCTTTTCTTCTTATGCGGAGGCTCTACATCTACCTCAACCTCATGTCCTTCTGTCAAATCAATTATATTTTCGTCATTATGAGGTGACTGATCCCGAGGTGGTGGGATATGTATAGAGTAACTATTGTTGTACTTTGAAGATGATTTCTTGTTTGGACCTCTATCCTTATCTTCAATTTTCTCTTCAAGTTGATTACTATGTATGCCATGTGATTCCATCATTTTCTCTAATCTTTTCAAATAGGGCATACCTGGGAAATATCCACCAAATAGGATCCCTTTCTTCTTTAGTTGCTTCTCCAAATCCATCAAATCTTGATATTTTGTTAACCTTGATGAGATTTCATCCTCTTCAAGGATATTTCTGATCAGGTCCTCTTCCTCACAAGGTTGATGCTCTTTTTTAATTGGGATGGTGGGTGTCAACAACTTATTAGCACTCTTTATAAATCCCTCTATATCAATATATCTATACAGGGCAACATTCATCCTATAGTGTCTTAACCATCCATTCATAGGATAATATGCTCTTTTCCCAGTTGTGAAATTAGAGGCAATAAACTACCTTGGTGTAAAGGTTCCTTTCCTTTGTGAAGCCAAATTCTCCCTATCTGTTAACATAAGTTTCCATAGGAACTCCATGATTTATTTTCTGGGTGGCACTCTGTAAGGCAATATATGTGGTGGCTGTGAACAACCATATAATCTGATCAATGTAAAAATTTTATGACAATAAAATTCACCCCAGTTGTGGTCTCCATTCCACTTGTCTACAAATTTACAGGGTCTCAATAGTTGTAACACATTCACTGGAAGTCTAGTCATATTCACTCCAGGGAAAACTTTAAGAAACCCCCTTCTGGGAAAAGGTGTAAAATACTGGTGAATCCTCCATTATTTGGGGGGGGGAATTTAATATTGTTGGTGATTTTTTTTAATTTGAACGGAAAAAATATTATTTGTACTGACGATTTCTTTTCAATTATATAAAAATTCTATAAAATCTTGGCAAATCTTTCATTATTGAAAAAATTGCGGTGACAGACACACATACTGAGAAACCATTATTATTTGACTTTTATTATTTTATTAAGGTTTTGTGAGTTAATTTTAAATCTTTTAATAGCAACCAACCCTACTTTTTATAACCGTTGGATGATCCTCGATGGATGATAGGAATTCTATTTCGGACCAAGGTTTAAAAGGACACAAAAATTCCCCCAAAAGTCTCCAAAATAGAGATACACGTCAAATCAATTTTGGGACAAAGTTTTCAAATTCATAAAGTTTCATTGAAAGTCTCCTAAATAGAGACACATGTCACATAACCTGTACCCTAACCTTAAATATCGACCACATATTGGCGAATATGGTTGTCAATTACGACAAGCTTTGGAAATTGTAGGCGAAATGTTTCAATTTATAGTGTCCAACAATTAATTTGATTGGCAATATTGTAATAGAAAAGGATAAAAATACATAAAACAATAGGCGATGGGCCTGGGCATTTGGCCCAATATTTATAAAGTCCAGGCGACATGGAAAACCTAATTTATACATTATATTCGCCAAACCTAGGGTCGCGGACATGAGAGATTCGCCAAATGGCAAATATTCGCCACTAAAGTTTTCCCTGATTCACTCCTAGATTTCTCAACAATGGGTATACTACCCAATTCTCAAATGCACAAAACTCATTTTCCCTAGAAGTGTAATTCCATACCCTCAAACAAAGTTGTATAGGGTTGATCTGTCCATGATAAAGTCTTCTAAGTTTAAAATTTGATTGGTCCATGATGTTGAAGTTGTAAAACATAATTAGATGCATGAGAAATGAATATTGCAAGAACTTAGGGCTTCCTACCTTGCTCTGGATGTCAAAAAATCATTGGTGCATCTTATCAATTACATACTGGATGTAATCATAATCAGTACTCACATAGGGACTTTGTAGATCTAGAATTATCATCAGCATGTTTGAAGATACCCTCTCTCTTACACTATCTACACCTAAGACTCTGCATAGGGCATATGAAATGTATTTCATGTAAAAAGCTAGGTGTTTATAAAAGTATGGGGCATTATCACTAGGGATAGGGGCAATGTAATTCCTAGTTCCCTTAGGCGTATGGGTCTGAATCAACTTTGTTACAATACCAATCTCTCTAGTATATCTAGTAGCTAGGGCTTTCAAATTTATCTCTATTGAACAAGGGTTATATATGTCAAAAGCTTTCATGAAGGACACTCTATCTAGGGTTACTAAAACAGTGCCATTATCCTTCTTGATAGTTCTTGAAACATTTTCATATCCACTGGCTAACTCTAATATCAAATCAACATCCACAAATACATTAGGGACAACTAATTTAGCCAATCCACTCATCCAAGGGTTTGATATAGGCATAGGGCCCTCACTATTTTTATGGAAATAATTGAACAAGTGATAACTAGAACAATCTGGTTTCTTAGCATCCCTGATATATGTATAATTATCACCAAGGTATTCATCATTTACCTTTTTTCCTTGATTGGAGCCTGGGAGTAGTTGAATGAATTCTTTGGAATAATTCCTCTTTCTCTTTAGATCATCATCATCCCCGCTCTTCCCGCTAGTAAAGGTGACACTTACTGCTCTGCTCATGCTGTCATGTATAAATTACAACTGATTAACCACTCTTTCTTTACCGATATTGAAACAAGTCTATTTAGAAACCTCACTTCCAACTGTAAATCACTCTATAACTCAACCCTTCATCACTGATAATCACACTCTAGATTCTGAATTCAAAATTCCTTTGTTCACCCTGCAAATCCTGATAACTCTATTCTTCTAAAGATGCTACTCACTTATGCAAATTCTGAGCTCTAAAAACTTGGAAACTGGTAAGATGAAATGAATAACAGTAATTCTTATTTATCCAGAGAAATTAATGCACCAATCTCTTCAAAAATCATGAATTTTCAATTCAGTCATTTCTATCTTTACTTCTACGTGCTATGACATCAATTCCTGCTCCTAGCCGTGGCATTTCAAACTCACGGGTGATCAATTTTGAATAATTTCTTTTCTTATTAAAACCTTATTATATTTGAAAATAAATCAAGATCTGATTCTATTGGCCTATTTATCACAGCTCAGCAACTCTTTAAACATGTTGTCATGATCTCTTCATTCTAATTGGTTATCAACTGTACAACATGGCACGGGAGAAAACCTCATATCTTACCTCGGTCTTACTCTGGTCACCTTTAGTGACTGCGCGACTGTATGATCTATTTTTCGTGGAGAGTTATCCTTAACTATGGTTCTTTACTGTGACTTAATGACCACCACATGATCATCTCTCTGATCAATGGTTATCTCTTAATCGCTAAGTGAAATCTCTTAACTCACATTCCTTTCAAGACTCCACGACTAAGGATTTTAATAACTTATCTTAAACCTTGGGTTCCTTTAAGAGACTATGTGACTGTACAATCTCCTTGTCTCTTTAAGATTTCAATTACTCTGAGTTTCTTTTGAGACTACGTGACCATCACTAGATCTTCACTTAATCAAACGGTCTACGTGTAATCTTTTTTGCCTTTTGTACTTTCTCCTTCTTATCTGAGACTTCACGACTACCGTGGATCTTCTTTTAATTTGATGGCTCATGGGTAATCTCCTTTTCTTCTCACTTAACTATAGTTTACTTAGAGACTTCAGAACTTAAGCTATCTCCAAGTCATGGAAGGAGTTTCTTTACCTCAGGTTTTCTTTGAGACTTCTCTGACTAAGTCAGGTTTCTAAAAGATGTAGCCACGTGTTCAAATCTCAATCACCATCACTAACTAAATGAAACTTTCTTTGACCATTTGACTCTTAAAAGTGACTTCACGGTATCCATCAGATCTTCTCTATTTCACAGTTCAGATCTTCTCAATACAAACTCACTTAAACTTTACTCAAGTCCTCTTTAACCATAATCCTTATCGCGACATCATGACTCATTGAATATCACTGTCGCTTTAAGAAATCACTAATTCAGGTTTTCTTTTGCGATTGAACATGATCCATTAGATCCCTTTCTAATCTGATGGTAGTCGCTTAATCCCCCAGCCTTTAACTTAACCATTTCTTTTAAAAGAGATCATGCGACTGAATGATTTTAACCAACCTGTTGACCCTGGTTTCTTTGCAAGACACCACGACAGTGTAAATTTTAAGTCGCTGATAGATTTCTTAACTCAAGAGTTCTCTTCAAGACTTCGCGACCACCATAGGATTACCTTTTAGATCAACGAATATCTCTTAATCTCAGATATTTTAACTTAACTCACATTTCTCTTCACGATTACGCGACTACATGACACAACAAACCATCCTTAACTCAACTTTTAAATCTGAGAACCTTTCAAGATAGCGCAACTGAGTGATCTTGGAGTCACCAAAGGATTTATCTAACTCCAATTTTTCAAAGAGACTCTCCGCCAACTACAGGATCCTGATCTTCATCTACGGCTCACGTGAAATCTCATAAGCATTGAAAGCATATTCCTTTCTTATAGCAACAACATGACTAAAGGAACTCGCTAAGTCTCAAAAAGAAAAGGAATATTCCCAAGCTATAACAAGACATCATGACTTACATGTATAACATAAAGTAAGCACATGACTTAAGTGATTTGGCTTTTTCTGAAAAAGTAACTGCAAAATAGAAAGGATTTCGAAGAACTAGGGTTTTTCTTAGATGTACATGAAAAATTAACCTAGGACTTAGGTTTTTACACTCTTTTCTGATTTTAGGCTTGAGGACCATTATTTGCAGAAGGATTTTAAAAATATTAGATAGGATTTTCAACATTTATGCATGAATATGACTGAGAACTTTAAAATTTTACTTGCACGCTCCAAAAATGGAAATACAACCAACAGGGTGCTAATGAGAAATTTAGATGGATCTAATTGACTCTCTAGTGGATTATTATCTCTAGCTGGGGGCATTGTTGGAAATACAATATTGGGAAAGCAAGATACTGAGAGGGGTGGGTGAATTAGATCTTTAACTTTAATCACTTTAAAACAAACTGATCCACAAACATATAAATATGTAATTTATCTAACATCTAGTAGCATCCATGACAGTAAATAGATAACACAATACACATAATTTGGTATCCCAGAAACCCAAATAGGTAAAACTTGGGTGGGGAGGATACCCACAAATTCTTCGCTACTACAGCAATAAAGTGTGCCTGTTAGGGATACAAAAGTTTGATCACTTCTGGTGATCTACTTGGTTAAAGGTCTTCCCAGTTAAGAGCTACAGATTATTACAATCTACCTTGTGAAAGGATTTCAACTTACAGTAAAGTATGCGCTCTGCTAAGAGATTTAGAAAGGTCTTCTAGAACCACTCTGTTAAGATATTTCACCTGATACACTTGTTAGAATGTCTCAAGATATGATCCTTCGATGTGCACTCTGATGTTGATAACGGATCTCCTCTTTATAATGCCTTTTCTGATCTTATAATCTGATATGTCCTTACTCTATTGCTCACTTCTCTTCCACTCTGCTGGATCTATGCTTCTTATCAAACAAACCCTTCACACATCTCTCATGTATGTATGCCCCTTCTCTCTATGCTCTATAATCACTCTCTTAATTAGGGTAAGAAGCAATCTTATTATACTCTTCGAATCTAGTGAATATATCTAGATCAACGATCAAAAATAAAACTTATGCCTCCTAGGCATTCCAATTTTCTGATTGGCTACATGCCACACATAGGATAAAATAATTAAATGCATAATTAACTCTGTAGAGAATATTAAATGTTTCACATATGTCGGCCCAAACATATTACCTTAAAGTTTGTGTCATATCTGACTTGTATGTCAAAACTATCTTTCTTGGCACTTGAGTCTCTAGCGCTTAGCATGGAATTGTCAGATAGCTTGACATCTATGATCTGCTCTTCTCGACAATGGCTTGTCAGGTAGCTCGACCTATACTATTTTGGCTCGGCCACAGTGGTGGCCGACCAAAACTGCCTGGATAAATGACTAAGTGTGGACACTAAATGATCAACAAGAACTTAGATATTAACAATCTCCCCCTTTGATATTTAGTGGAAAAAACACTTAGCATTTTGTTTTCATCCACAAAACTACCTAAGGACATACAATACTCCCCTTTGATTATAATTCATACTTAATAGACTATCTACATAATATACATGCCTTTAAAACATATTATACCTTCAGCTTATCTGTTCACCTTCCTTCCCTGATTCCCCCTTGTTTTTGTCACTGATTTCTGGAGGGGTTAGGTTGTACCTATCCAAAAACTATTTATGAAGTTGTAGAATCAATGCAAATGAAGTGTCCCAACTATCTTTAACAAACTTCATAACTTCCAACTTAACTTCTAGCTCGGCTGCTAGATTTACCAAAATTTCTGTAGTAGAGAGATGAGAGTCTCTCTTTATCAATTCTTTGGTAGCTGTGAGTTCTTTCTGAATAACCTCTAGATGAGGTATCAGATTATCCTGAATCATAATCAATTTTGCCCTAATTCGGCCATCTTCAGCCATAAGCTTGGCTAACCTCCTCTATGTATGAGTTAACTTATTGAAATGAGTGGAGCTAGAGATAGCATCCATGCTCAGTGAACTTGTAGTTGACTTCATATCCAGTTGTAATTTCTTAATTAACTGCTGATTTTATTTTGTAAAGAAAGATTCATCACATAGTCTCTTATACAAAGAAAATACATTGTTTGCAACTTCTTCTAGAATTTCAATGAGAGAAGAAAGTTCAACTTGTTGTGTAGCTATTTTTTCAGATATCTTTTCCAGTACTTTGTTCTCAAACTTTCTCTCATACCATTGCAGTATTTTTTCATTTGCCTCAATATTATCATCAGTCACCTTTTGTACAATGTGAACTAGTTGTTCTAGTATAGGTGCCTATTCATTTACATCATTCATATCAAAGGCTTTTGCAAAAATATCTTTGATGTCATGCAGAACTTTCTTCTGCTTTTTTTCTCTCTTCATTTCTTCTTGTCTCTTCTTCCTCTTCAAAAGTTCTTGAAGGGTCTGAATCTTCTTGTATGACAAACTCTCAGGATTCCATTTAGGAATCACAATTACTTCTTCTAATGTGACATTTAGTCCTGTTGACTTCTTCTTATTTAGCTTCCTCCTTTTGGGCTCAGGTGAGCTATCAATCAGCTCAATTTTAATGATTTCCTTTCCTTTGTCAGTAAGCAATTTAGTTGCTGACTTCATCTTAATCAAGATTTCCTTTTGGTCAGGTACATTCCCCATTTTGAGTCTAGTGGGGGTAGATGAAGCAGAGTGTGGTAGGTTTACCAACACTTGTATACCCTCTTGTTCTTTAGGATTGTCTCTAGTTACTTCCATTTTGTCTCCACTTTTTAACAATGTCTAAGCAACCTCTAGAATAGGTGGATTTTCAGTATTTACCTCTTGATCTTATAGTTTCTCTTTCTTGGCTCCTTCTTCTTCATTTTTCTCCTCATCGACTTTAGTAGCCTTGATAGGTGATTCGATAGTTGTGTCTGTCGGCTCATCCTGATCCTCGACATCCACATTGCTATTATCATCCAGTGTGGTGTCAATGGGACTATCCATTGTCAAGTCTATAACTTTCTCATCACCTATTTCCTTTTGTGTTTCAATTTCTATTTCTTCTTGATCAGTGGTGATTTTCTCAGAGGTTCCTTCATCTGTTTTCTTCTCTTTTGGAACTGACAACCTAAAAATCTCTTTCCAAATCTGAGTACTTTGTTATACTACTCCTTCAATATCATTCTTCAAAATAGTATAAGCCCTATGTTTAGGTGCAAAAATTTTCTTATATTTTTCAACAAAGTTTTCTTTATGTTTCTTTGACAAGTCTGGGATGACTTTAGCCAAAGTTGCTTCCCTAATTTGCCTTTCAGTCATCAATGCAAATTCCCATTTACTAGATAAAAAATCATAAAGTTTTGTAGGGACATTGTTTCCTATCTCTATAGGAGTCAATTTTGATGAACTCCTCATGTCTAATAGAGCTTCCTGTATCTTGACCTTATTTTCTTTACTTTTCTTATCATATTTGATAAATTTAAATCCAGATAACCTAGTTGAACTTCTGATATTCTTGCATACCTCATCAATATCTTTGAAATGTTTGAATGGTGTTGTAGGTATGTTTCTCAGCACATCAGTGTCTATCTCCTCATCTTCTTCATCAGTCAAGATTAGTCTCCTTCTCCTTGGTCTTTTGGAAGGAATGCTCAACATTGCCTTGGTTTTGACTTGTTTCTTCTTCCCTGAGCTACTTTCGGCAGCATTCTTCCTTGTGTATACAGATGTTTTCACCACAGGAGGTGAAATATTTGATGCCAGGGTCCTTGGTATGTTTACAGTAGGAAGGGTAGCCTGAGCTTTGACTTTGTTTACTTTGGTTGCCTTGGAAACCATTGGTTATTTCCCTTTCCCCTTGACAACTACATCCTCTTTAGACTCAACTTCTTCTTCTCCTTCACTAGATATGTCCTCTCCTTGTCCAGTAGTTAAGCCTACAGAAGTATCATTTGCTTCCTCATCACTTGCAATGCCAACCATCTTCTTCAGATTCTTGATAATATTTTTCCTCTTCCTTTCCATAGTGCCAGCCTTTAGGTTCATAGAAATTTTGTCCTTGGATTCTTCATAGTTACCAAAACATTTACCAGTACTGTCAATTTCCTCTGCTAGTAAATTTGTTATGGCTATAGATGTTTCATCTATGTTTACTTCATAAGGTAATGGCCTTAACCATGATACCCTAGGTACTACAGCCTGAACATAAGTGTAATATGTGTCTACTTGAAAACACACATCCTCATAATGTTTTTTAACTAAAGAACTTAGAATTTTGCTTCTCAGTCTCATTCTCATCTTGAACTCCACAAAGTATGGTCCCATCACATTATCAAAATTATCACCTAATTGTTGAATCAGTACATTTATCTATTGGGTGATAGGTCTATCCGATTTCCATACTATGTCTCCATAGGTAGGAAAAGTCTTCTGAATATAGAAAAATATGAAAACAAGCAAGGATCTGAACTTACACATAGAATTCTTCACTTTCCTTATTGATGCAAGGTTCTCGGCAAGTTGTGTTCATTATAGCTCAGCCAGGTCGTATGTGTAATCCTTTTTGATGATTTTCCATGCTTGGTTGACTGCAATGCAAGGGACACTGTCCAATCAGCTTGACTAATAGAACTTGTGAGCTATAACCCTCACAGCAAAATCAAGTTCCAGATCTTCAATGGTGGAAATAGGCATTCCCCTTTTGTTCCATATGGCTTTAGTGACCTTATCTATGTCTTCTTTACTCTGGCATTTCATGGTCCTTTTCCTGTTGATAGTAGGGTAACTAGTTACATGATGTATGATATCTTTGGTAATCTTTACTGGTCCATTCTCCAACCAAATGCTCATGTCATGTACCCTACTAAGAACAATTTTGATCCATTCCTCCCTAAAATTCCTCAGAAATTCTAGGGCTCAAGTTAACCCACACTTAGCTAGATGATTGTGTTCGGGTTTTAGGGCTCCATCTAAACATAGTTTCCCGTAGGATTCCCTCATTTCATGGTCTCCAACTTCACTGATTTTACACATGTAATATGACCTAATGTCATGAATCATAAGTACCTTCAGAGGGATCGAGGATAGGGCTCTAGTCAAATCTCCCTTGATAGCACTCTTAGGAATGGCTCAAAACTTGGGAGACACACAGGTGTCGCTCCTCACCAATTGAACTTCACTAAATTCCTTCTCCATTCCCTTAACTGGTGCAGACAAACTAGCGGCCATGATTTCAAAGAAAAGGGTTTCAAAGATGAAACAGATTACCTCAGCAACTGTCAAAGTTCACACTTTTGCTGAATGGCCAACGACACGCTGTAGAATTCTTCAAAAATCTCTGCTGAAATCAAGTTTTCCAATGCTTCAACACTTCAAGAAATATCAAATCAGAAGGTGAAATGAATCGTGAATGGTTCATTCCTTTATAGGCTTTGAGGTAGGTTTTCAATAAATGTTTTGTCCATTGGAGTTAGTGCAAAATAGTTGTCCTCGGCTGACTCCAAAAATCTCTCAGTCGCAGCCCAAACTAGCTCGGCACATATGCTGACGAGCTCAGTCTCAATATAATACTGATGCTCAGCACCTTTAGTGTTTAAGTGACTTTTCTTGGTACTTTATATTTAAAATATGTCCCGATGCATCTTATCATATGTAGATATGGACTTTGGCACAGTATATGTTAGGAACTAATGTAAGATAGGAAATTTTAAATACAATTCCTTACATACCTCTTTCGCTTAGTTTGAGATTGTGTGATCACCTGATCTATTGGATTGGGTGACCTCGACTTCAGTAGTTTCACTACTTCTCAGTTATGTTTTCCTTACCCATGTCTAGTTCATATGTGCTCTAATTTCCTCAACAGTAGGAGCAGGTACTCTTGTCTTGCACTCTCTCTTAGTATGACCAATTTTCAAACAACTAAAATAAACTAGGCTTCCATTCATCCAACTCTTAGATCTTCCTCTGAAATATGTCTTTATGTAGTCTTCAGGTGCATGTCCATACTCTTCACAATAATGACAACTTTTACTTGTGTTATAATCCCAATTGAGTGTTGCCTTTTCTTGGTACTTTTCTTGGTACTTTTGCTTGTGTCCTTGATGTCCATTGTTGTTTAGCATTAGATTTGCAATCATGTTCCTTGTGTCCAAATTTTTGATAGTTGTAACAATATCCATTGATTCTTGATGTGGGAGGTGAATCATTTGCCTTAGCCCAACATTCATGTGCTTTATGTCCAAACTTCTTACAGTTAAAGAAATAACCATTTAACTTAGGTTTAGGATTGGACTTACCATTCTTTCTTCAAAAAATGTTTGCAGTGTGTCCTAGTTTTCCACAGTGGTGGCATACAAGTTTGTTGCTCTTTGTCTTTGCATTCCTCTTTTCACTAGTCTTTGATGATTCTCCTTTCTCAGTAGATGTCTTTGGTTCAGTGTGACCTAATCTAGAAGAATCTTTTGGTCTTCTTGATGCTTCCATCAAATTCTCAAAGTGAGTCAAAGATTTGTTGGGTTTATTCAACCTTTCATTCAGTTCTTTCTCACATCTCAAATCATCTTTCAATTGACTATTCTCATATCTCAGATTCACAATTTCCATGTCTTTCCTACTAATCTCCTGATTTGCAAGTAGCAGTTGATTTTCCATGTCAACCTGATTGTCTGTCATCATTTGCACATCATGTGTCCTTTCATCAAGTCTGACAGTCATCACTCTTTTATATTCTTCAGCCATAGCTTTTTCATCTTTGGCTTTCTTCTTTCGTTCCACTACTTCACATAGTCTTACTGTCTGCATTTCTTATTCTCTTTTCAGGTTCTTGACTTCTTCACACAGTGCATTGTTCTTTTCCAGTAGATCTTCAATTGCTGCATCACTCTCAGTATAATCTTCATTCTAAAATATATTTGCAGTGTCTTCTTCCTAATAATGAGTATCATTCGTTTGTTTGGCCAAATCTTTCCTAGATGTCAATAACTTCCTTAATTCATGTCTAGTTGTTTCAAGCTGATGTAATGCTAGCTGAATTTCAATCTTTTGATTCTCAATGACTTTACCCAATATGTAAATCTCCATCTCCAGATCTGTACTCTCAAACTGATTAAACCTTTTGTAGGAGAACTTGGCTCTAATACTAATTGTTGGAAATACAATATTGGGAAAGCAAGATGCTAATAGGGGGGGGTGAATCAAATCTTTAACTTTAATCACTTTAAAACAAACTGATCCACAAACATATAAATATGTAATTGATCTAACATCTAGTAGCATCCATGACAGTAAATAGATAACACAATACACAGAATTTGGTAACCCATAAACCCAAATAGGTAAAATTGGGGTGGGGATGACACCCACAAATCATTCACTACTATAAAAATAAAGTGTGCCTATTAGGGATACAAAATTTTGATCACTTCTATTGATCTACCTATTTAAAGGTCTACACGGTTAAGAGCTATAGATTATTACAATCTACCTTGTGAAAGGATTTCAACTTACAGTGAAGTAAGCACTCTGCTAATATATTTAGAAAGGTCTGTTAGAACCACTCTATTAAGATATTTCACTTGATACACTTGTTATAATGTCTCAAGATATGATCCTTCAATGTGCACTATGATGCTAATAACAGATCTCCTCTTTATAATGCCTTTTCTAATCTTATAATCTGATATGTCCTTACTCTGTTTCTCACTGCTCTTCTACTCTACTAGATCTATGCTTCTTATCAAAACAACCCTTCACACATCTCTCATGTATGTATGCCCCTTCTCTCTGTGCTCTACAATCGCTCTCTTAATTAGGGTAAGAAGCAATCTTATTATACTCTTTGAATCTGGAAAATAGATCTAGATCAGTGATCAAAAATAAAACTTATGCCTCCTGGGCATTCCAATTTTCAGATTGGCTACATGCCACACACAGGATAAAACAATTAAATGCATAATTAACTTCGTAGAGAATATTAAATGTTTCACATATGTCAGCCCAAACATATTACCTTAAATTTTGTGTCATATCTGACATGTATGTCAAAATAGTCTTGCTCGACACTTGAGTCTCTAGCGCTCAGCACAGAATTTTTAGATAACTTGACATCTATGATCTACTCTGCTCGACAATGACTTGCTAGGTAGCTCAGCCTATACTATTTTGGCTTGGCCGAAGTGGTGGCTGACCAAAACTGCCTGGATAAATGACTAAGTGTGGACACTAAATGATCAACAAGAACTTAGAGATTAACAGGCATAACAACCATGAAATCCATAATTTCTTTGTTTGGGTCATATGTAGGAAATATCATATTCGATGCAGGTTCTACATCACGAGCTACAGCAACTGCATCCCTCTTCAATTTCTTAGTATTTTGTCTATTCCTATTTTTTGCTTGTTCAAAGTTAGTTATAAAATCATTGTAACAAAAATCTGGGTTTGCTGACACAATTTAATTTTTGAAAGGCGAAATAGCACTTGCAGTGATGTATGCACATCCCCCTATGCCCACGGTTCTAATAATTGCATCATGAGGATTAGAAACACCCTGGCCCATTCCTAATCCTATCCTACTGTCACTAGCAAGTGGATTTTTTGAACTATTATAAGGGTTTTGTCCTAAAGGTGTGGCAATTTTTGGACTCACCATTGCTATTGTTGTCATAACCTTTTCCTTCTTTACATTTTCTTGATCTCTGGGATGCATTATTTTCATGTCCAATCATAATGTCCTTTTCAAACCACTAGTACTACCCATGCCATCCCAACTACTGGCAGTGGTACTTGATTTAGATTGAATTTGAGTGCTTGGAAAAGGTGGAACTAGATTTGAAGATGGAACAAATGAAGGTGCAAGGGTATGAGACTGAGCAGTGTAACCACCTAGATTTGGTCTACTCTGACTATAGACCCTATTTTCCCTAAGTGTGATCATACCCCCAATTATGTTCAAATGACCCTGTTACTGCTTGGCATAACTCTTTTGAAATTAATTTAATCTCCTAAAGTGATCAAATCACTAAGTTAATTACTTTCAGCCAAAATCAAAATCAATCAAATACATGGCTAAAATGATTAATTTGCTAGGAATTAAATAAAATCCTAAATCAATTGCCCACTTGCAAAAGAACCCATTCCCCTAGCCTAATTAATTTAATTAAATTGGCTATAGTCCTATTGATTATTAAAAAGAAATTAAATGTTTAAATAATTAATATCCCTATCTTTGAATGAATTAAATAAGTTTTATTCATTTCATTAATATTCCCCTAAACCCCTAACCTAACCCACTTCAACCACTTTGACTCTAGGTTTGAACCTATCCCAACCCATTCACCCTTGCTAAATCTAATTCTAATTCTAATTCTATCCTAACCCACCTCCTAATGTTGTCACATTTCGTTAAGGAATGATTAAGGACTCCACCCACTTGAGAAAGTCAAGGAATCTCAAGATTCCTTTCCTCAAGCCCACCTTCTCAAGCTTGCCTTACACCCTTCCCATGCTTCTTTAAGGCTCTCATTAATGCCTCATTAATGGAGATTCCTTAAGCCCATGCCTCCACCATGCCTCACTGATAGTAGTATAATCTGAGGACTTTTATGTTTCTTATCATACTCTTCTTAGTTAGAAAGCAATAGGTCAATTTTAGTGCTTTATATGCTCATCTAACCATGTTTTCCACTAATGCAATGACCTTTTGAAGTGTTGTATCGCAGGTAATAGGTGCAATATTTTACACACACATTTCTGGATCTCACTGTGGGGCCCGATTCGAGATTTGCCTCATTTTTTACCTCATTTTTCACTAATCTTTCCTCCCAATTTTCAGGTCCAAAATCGCATCTGGTCATTTTGGCTTGCATCCGGGATACGCCCTTGCACTGCGAAAAATGAGGCTCACATTCAGGATTTCCTGAATCATTTTTGGTTTAGAATCGCATCTGGGGAACATTCAGTCGCATCTGGTGACAAAGGCTCGCATCTGGTATATGGTATCGCATCCTATGTTTTAGGATCACATCTGGTGAAAAATCTTGCGTACTTCATTGCCTAACCTCTAACAGTTTAATCACTTTGGTTTTTGGTCTTTTAAAATAGCCTAAGTAGTGTTTTTAGGTTGCTATCAAAGGTTTTCTTGGGAGACGAACAAAGAATAATAACATGATTTTTCAGGTTTCCCAACCCCCTTCTTGACCTCTATTTACGTGCTTTTTACACGAAAAACATTTTCTAATCTTCTACTAAACTGACTCGAGGACTATGCTCTTTTCCTTTTAAGGAAAATCAGAAACTCACACATCAGTTTATGAGTTGAAATGAATTTGGAGATAACTGAACCAAGCAAACATAACTAAACTTCTTTTGGGTCAGTAAATGAACAACTCAAAGCACTAAAATTGTGGGCTAAATGAACAATCTAATTGTCTAATTTTGGGGATCATAAATTGAACAAGCTACTCATCTAAAATTGTGGATAATTGAACAACTCAAACTTTACTTTCAAGCATTCTATTTTCCATAAAGTAGGAACATCTTAAATCGAGCACAACATTGCTTGAGGGAACGAACTGTTTGCTTGAAACTATTTTGGGAGAAAATGGCATGGATTAGGAGAGTATGCTCTTCTTCTTCAAAGGAATAAGAAATCTATACATCCTACACTTGTCAATCCTTTGTAAGCTTATTTAACAGTAGAGGGCCTGTCGATTGAGGAAAAAATCTCCCGAGAATGACCCAAGTGAGGATAGGTTTTACGCCAACCCTTCCAACTCACTATAAATAATTGTTTCCTCGTAGGCCAAATCCTCGGAAGATAGAATTGGTTTTGTTCCTGGAATTTTGACATCATTCCTTGAACATGCTTGGGTATGTGTAGAGTGGAGCCTCTTGAAACTTTCTTATGAGACTACATATAATTAAGTACTCATAGGGCTATATGTCTCAATTTTTCCTTGTGCAATTCTATGGGGGACGGTTTCAAACGGATTGCCCAATCATAGACAATATTTAAACTGAAAGAATTCCTGATTCACCCCTGAAAGGGTGATAATCCTTGTGCAAGGCAAAAATTAATTTCCCCAAGACACTCGTCATATCATGCCCTCACTTGTGTTTGGATTCGGCTAATACAACATCATGACTGGAGCCATTGCATGCTTGGTGATGGTTGTATTTTGATTAGCATTTGAGTGTGTACCTAAGTTAATGAGCAAGGATTTTCATCCTCCACCTAGAAAATAGGGATAAGATGTGTGCATGTTTCACCCTTTAACAATGCAACAATGCTTGACATAACTGAAAGATCACTAAAAAGATAATATTTTCAAAACAAGCAAAAAATTTCAAATCTTGGGTCTACACATGTGTTTTCATTCACTGACAAGTCTCAGAACACAATCTGCAATCAGACGAACTTCACGCACTTCCAGGATGAATTTTTCAAAACTGATCAAATCTGACAGAAACATCAGAAAATTGCATCCTGGATTTCCTGGCTCATTTTTTGTATCTTGGCTCGCATCTAGTATCCTGGCTCGCATCTAGTTAACACATCATCGCATCTAGGGTTCCAGCTCGCATCTAGGGTCATCAGTATCTGGTATCCCATATTTCTAGGCTCGCATCTGGGAGCTCGCATCTAGGATAGTGGGAACTTGTAGAATAGATTCTCAAGAAAACTCAGTTGATTTGGATACCCTTTTGGCTCTTTAGTATGCCCCTGTTGTCTTTTTGGTCTCCCTGTCGCTATGTCAAAATAATTTTTCAAACATCTACCTTTTATGTCCAGTCAATTTTTCATTATCCATCTCAATACATGTGGTCTATCCACTTCTAACAACAACTTGGTTCCCAGCTCACTATCAGGGCATTCTAACCCTCTGACGCTAGAATAATTTACTTTCACCAAAATACAAATGATACTTCCACCTAGACACACTCACTTGAACGATTCGAGATACTACCTGACACTCTCAGGAAACTTTGACAAAGTTGAGGTACAACCACATGGTTAACACAATATGCAATAAGTACACCTCTAAAGGATCAAAAGTGCCTCCTAAATCACTACACTTTCAAGGAGAAACATCCTGCAGTTCCCTACTCAATCTAGAATCTCCACAAATGGATAGAAACACTCGCAAATGGAGTGCATCTTTTGAAGAATACGACAATAGAAAAAGCCAAAAGCATGAAGATATTGATGAAAAAGAAGAACCCACATTTGAACTTCCTCTATTTGAATTGGGCAGTGAGGAAGACATCACTAACGAAGAGTACGATAAACTCAAACAGAGCAAGAGGTTCCACAAAATACTAAAAAATATGATTGACGAGGATAAAGAGAAATACTTCCTCTATTTAGCATCCACTGGTGTAAAATTACCCAAGGATTATGATGTGGAACAACTAAAAGAAAATGAGATACCGAATCCTATTTCTATTCTCACCAAGCAACTTACCTTAATGCAAACAGAGCTTGCAACTCTCAAGCAAGAGAAGGCTAAACCCAAAATGAAGTACTCAGTGGACTCCATTTGTCCATTTCCTTTTGACAAAAGTATCACTATGGTTCCATTCCCTCCCAACGTACGTCCAAAATACGACAACTATACGGGAGACAAAGATCCACATGACCATGTTTGATAGTTTTGCGCTCTTAGCATAGAGTACATGCATGAACCTACTTACCTCATGCGGTTGTTTCCTAGAAGTCTAGGAGCCAACACCATGGAATGGTTCTTAAAACTTACACCCAAGGTCAAAACTTTTGAGGAGTTAATACAACAGTTTATCCAACATTACTCCCATAATATCCAGCATGACGTGACTATGATGGATCTATGCAACACTAAATAGAAGATTGGTGAATCCTTTACCCCCATTCTACAAAGGTGGAGGAAAATCTTTGCATAGTACTCAAGAGCTATTCCTGAATCAGAGAAGATGGAAATCTTTTTCAATAACTTAGTACCAAAGTTGAACTATGCATTGCAAATGCAAGATTCCCCTAGCTTCGATAGGATGATCAAAAATACCCTCTATATCAAAGAAGTTATGGTCAAAAAGGGGGAGATCACTCTTCAAAGTGAAAAAAAACCTAACAACTCCAACTCCAAACCTAAGTGGTGGAAGCAAAACAAAAATGTTGTCAACGATGGCATAGTAGACGCATCCAATGTTGGTCCTAAACCTGAAGTATTCAATCTAACTAACAGTATGCAAGCAAGAAAAGATGCCAAGGTAACAACCCCCATACCCAAAGCAAATAATGATAATAGCAAGGGTCGGCAATGGACTTCAAAACCTCAAATAACATTCACTCCTTTGGGAGAGCCTCTCAAGACTATTTTGAAGACACTTTTAGACAACAAAGTTTTCACAATCCTAGATTCTAAACCATGGGAACCAGTGGTCAAACCTAGGTGGTGGGATGATAATTCTTACTGTGTATTTCACAAAAACAAAAGACACAATACTAACAATTGCCTTAATCTCAAACATGTTATTCAAGACCTCATTGAAGGAGGTAAGATCAAAGTGGACAGACACACTACCAATGAAGATCATACAACATTCAATAAACCATTCCCTAGCTACGGTAAAGGGGAAACATCTAAAGGAAAATGTAATGAAGTAAACTACACCTACTCCAATAATGATAACATGATCAATATGCTAGACATTAAAACTGAATCAATAAATGTGGTCACAATCAAAGGTGTTTCTTTCCAATCGAATGCGGTGACTCGAAGCCAAGCACAGGTCACGATCAAAGGAACCAATTTTTTCCCAAAACCAACATCAACATCCAAAGTTCCTATTATTACTATTCCCAAACTAGTAGCAAAACATGTGGTAACTATTCCTGCAGCAAAGTATGACTTGGTGGACCAATTGCAATGAACCTCTACCAAAATTTCCATTTTTGAGTTGCTTAAAATATCCACAGTGCATAGGGAAATCCTAGAACAAGCCTTACATACCAAAAATGTCCCAAAGGACCTTGATATAGACAAATTCCAAGTGATGGTCAATCACATCTTAGCGCCACATTACCTCTCCTTTTCTGAAGAGGGTGATAAGTCATTGACACATCCACATAATCAACCCCTCCATATTGAAGTCCTCATTCATAAATCCCATGTTAGATGCGTATTGATAGATGGAGGCGCAGGGTTGAATATTTGTACACTCAATCTGATCAAGAAATTGGGTTTGGATGATGATGAATGATGTAAAGATTTAGAAGAAGAAGAATTTTTAGATGATGAGGAATGATGAGAATATTTAGAAGATGAAATATTTTTAGAAGAAGAAAATCATGGTGATAGGATCATGTTTATGATTCTAGCAAAGGAAACTGATTCACTCATTTTGTTATATATTATTTTTTCCAATTTATCATCCATGAACTTGTTGAAAAAATAACACTCTTCGAATAAAGAAATAAGTTCAAGATCATCTATCCTCAAGCGAGGTTCCATAACAAGATATTTGAAATTCATGGTTCTAGAAAAAGATGAATCAAGAATGGAAGTGATAGAATAGATGAAAATAAAAGAAGATAGACTAGATAATAAGATGAAAAGAATCAAAAAGACGTGAAGGTCTTAGGAAGAAGAGGAAGAAGCATGAAAGAAGAAAGAGATGAAATGGAAATGGAAGACTAGGAAGACATGGAAGATGCGGAAGAAAGAAGACCAAGAGTCATTTTGTATAAATTGATACCATTTAAGTTCATATGGATGTTGAGCAACATGTCATAACCACTTGAGGTC
>MU223089.1:2440432-2467390 GCA_018584345.1 Thuja plicata
ATAGGAGTTGACTTTTGTGTCCCACATAAGACAAAAAGTGTTTTTTCCTTTTTATAAAATAAGAATAATGTTTTATTTGTGCAACATAGGATAAGAAGAAAAGTGGGGATTTTTTATTTAAATAAAAAAGGAGGAAATTCCTTTTAATTAAATAAAGGCTAAGGATAAAGTGATTTTATTATTTAATTAAAAGAGATTTTTAATTAATTAAAAGAGAGCATGTTCTCTTAATTAAATAAGATTTTTATTTTTATTTTTTCTCTTTTAAATTAAATAAGGCTCAAACCTTAGGAAATATTGAATTGATTATGATTTGATCAAGGAAATTGATATAATTGATATTGTTGATATTTGAAAATATTGATTCAAGGATTTGATAAATTGATAAATGGGGCCCAAAGTCTAAGCGACCATTTTAGGGTGTATACAAGACGCGTATTGATAGATGGAGGCGTGGGGTTGAATATTTGTACACTCAATCTGATCAAGAAACTGGGTCTCTCAGAATAGACCATTGACTCTAGAAATAAAATAACTATCAAAGCTTATGATGAGGAAGAAAGATCCTCTAAAGGTCTTATTGTTCTACCCATCAGAGTCAGACCGATTGAAAGGAACATCGTATGTCAAATTCTGGATCTACCTCTAGCCTACAATATCCTATTGGGGAGACCATGGATTCACAAAATGCAAGTTGTGCCATCTACTTACCACCAGTGTATCAAGTTCCCACATAATGGGGTGGAAGTAACAATTCCTGCAGATCCTAATTATACTTGTAACAATATCAAAGCAGGTAGTATGATTCCACATAAAAAAGAGGCTATGGATGAGATTTCTCCTTAGACCACTAAGGACATGGTTATGAAGAGTTTTGGAAAAACCTTAAAACTTGAAGAAATAGATATGGGAGAATACAAATTGGACCTGACTCCATCACTAATAGAATTACCCATATCACCAAGATCCTATGGAAAACCTTCCTCATCATTCACACATGCCGCATCTAAAGAGCCAAAAATCCACAAAGCAACTGGCATGGTAAAGGCATCCACATCTTCTTTAGGTAACACAGAAGAACAGGCAGTCTTAGACTGGCTTTACAAAGGAGAACCGAAAAAAATTGAGGTCAAACATGTAGAAATATCTCTGGAATAGTATGGTAAATGATACGATCTCCTCAAGAAAATGGGATACAAAGGAAAAGGACCTCTAATAAACACTGGAAGAGGACTTATTGAACCTGTACACATGGAGTTCAGGAATACCAGAGACAAAATAGGACTAAGTTTTAATACTGAATCTGACAAACCTACTTCAAAATATAGTCTGATCTCTGACAAAGGGAGTGATGAAACAGATGAGATAGTGCTAGAACCATGACCTTATGAAATATTATTACATATTGGCACAGAGAATCCTGAATATCAAGGAGAGCGCTATGTACCAAGCTTTGAGTTACCACAAGATCTTCACACCCCTTTGTTAACACAACCTCCTATTCAAGAGGTAGGAGACAACAATAGTTGATCCATAGGTACCATTGATAGCAACAGCTACAAAGAGCATACCGTGATGGCCGGAGTCACATCCTAACTGGGGGTAGTTACTCATGATCACACATGACCTTGATCTACCACACTTTGATCGACAGATAGCTAACTGAGTACACTAGATAACTATTGCTGAATACTTAAGCAGATCTGATGATGAAATCACTGACTCTCATGATTATGAATGGGATGAGCTATCTATCACCATAGAATACATTGAAATGGATACAATTCACATGTTTGTGGCTCCCTCAGCACCTCATGAACATTCTAACACTACTCCCAACAACGCTGATATTCTTGAAGCAAAGGAAGAGTTCCTTCCCCCAATCATTGATGGAGAGACTGGTGTCCTCATAAGTCTAGAAGAATTTCAGAGGCAACAAGCAAGAAGCCTCCTCTTATGAAGAGATGATGATGAAATTTCTACTGACGATTCACTAGAGTTTGGTCTGCATATGACTAAAAATGACCCTTTTAATGATGATCTAGCTCTTATTGATCTAAACATCTAATAATTTAACTTAATAGGACATGTCATGTCAGTTGATAGTCATGATGCTAATGCGATGTTGTCCTTCCCAGAGTCTGACTCCTTATCTTTGATAAACCCAGACCTAATTGATTAGACTAGTACAGATCCTTCTCCTATCCTTGACTTTCCAAATGACTACACCTTGGCTTGTTATCTAAATGCTTGTAAACCCTATCCTTCTTCCACCAATGAAAGGAGCATGAACATGTCATGGGAGGATATCAAGTTTAGCAAAAAAAAATTGAAGAATAAAAAAAAAGGGAATTGATGGTGGAAACCACGTTGTGGCAGTGTCAGATCCTAAAATAGTAAAAATAAAAGACATATCTGACGATGAAAACCTCTTAGAGGTGCCAAAGGATGAGATTCTTGATATCCTCCCTGAGCACTTTTAGGAAAGGTCTTCAATTCTGATAGAACCAACATAGCCAGTTAATTTGGGCGCAATTGAAGATCCTCAAATAGTACACCTAGCACAATCTTTGTCAGAAGAAGAGAAGATATAGTTCACAGAGTTCCTGAAAGAGAAGAAGATCAACTTCGCATGGTCTTATACAGATATGCCTAGACTAGATCCTAATCTAATCATGCACCACTTATCTATAGCTCCCAAGATCAAGCACATGAAACAAAAACTTAGAAAGATGCATCCTCATGTTGCATTGCTAGTAAAGGCAGAGCAAGAGAAATTGTTAAAAGCTGGATTTATCTGAGTTATTGCCTACGCAGGATGGATCTCCTATGTGGCCCCAGTGTCTAAATCTGATAAATATATCAGGCTATGTACAGAATTCAAAGACTTAAACAAGGCATGTCCTAAGGATGACTTCCCCCTGCCTAATATTGATATGATAATAGACCTCACAGCGGGCTACCAAATGTATTCACTAATGGATGGATTCTCGGGCTATAATCAAATCAAAATTGTCATTGAGGATCTAGAGAAGACCACATTTACATGCACATGGGGAAAATTTTGCTGGAACGTCATGCCATTTGGGTTAAAGAATGCTGGTGCAACATATCAAATAGCAATGACTACTATATTCCATGATATGATGCATAAAAACATGGAGGATTACGTGGATGACACCTTAGCCAAATCCAAAGAAAGGAGTACTCATATTGCTGATTTACGAAAGATATTAGATCAAATGGAGTAATTTCAACTCAGGCTCAATCCAAAGAAGTGTGCATTTTGCGTCTAATAAGGAAAACTCTTAGGGTTTATAGTTTCAGTGAAGGGAATTGAGGTATATCCTGCAAAAGTCAAAGCTATTCTAGAGATGACCCCTCCATGCAACATCAATCAAATGAAGACATTGCAAGGGAGACTTCAATCAATTAAGAGGTTCATGTCACAACTTGCTGATAGGACACAACCCTTTACCAAATTACTACATAAAGGGGTCACCTTCAAATGGGATGAGCACTATGAAGCCAACTTTAGAGAACTAAAATGGTACCTGGCTACTCCTCCTATTCTTATGGAACCTATTCATGGAAAGACCTTACTTTTGTATATTTTAGCTACAGCTACATCACTAGGAGTATTTCTAGCACAAGAAGATGAGACTAAGAAAGAAAGAGCTATCTACTACATCAGTAGAATGCTAGTCTCCTATAAGCTCAATTACAGCATTATTGAGAAAGCATGCTTAGTAGTCATCTTCGCATCACAAAAATTGAGACACTACATGCTCTCACATATGGTAAGACTCATTGCTAAAATTGATCCTTTGAAGTACCTTTTGAGAAAAAAAGCATTAACAGGGCATCTAGCAAAATGGGTCCTTATTCTTAGTGAATTTGACATTGAGTATGTAGACCGAAGGGCTATTAAAGGACAAGTCCTCATAGAGCAACTAGTTGATTCACCACTTCAAGATGATGAGCCTTTAAAAATTGAATTTCCTAATGAGACCATTATGCATTTGACTGAGTATCCATGGAAGATTTACTTTGATGGTTCTTTCACGCAACAAGGCTCTGGAGCAGGAGTTCTATTCATAACTCCTTAAGGCTACAAGATACCAAGGTCTTAAAAATTGATGTTTCCATGCATGAACAACATTTCTGAATATGAAGCATTGGTAAACGGTCTTAAGCTCACCATGGATTGGAAGATTGTAGAGTTACACATGTATGGTGACTCTCAGATCATTATCAATCAAGTCATTGGAGATTACCAGAAAAAATATGAGAAGTTGACACCCTACAAATAACTGGTTGATGACCTCAAGAATTAATTTGTCTTCATCACATTCCAGCAGATGCCTAGAATAGAGAACAAAGCTCTAGATGCTATGGCTACATTGGCATCTATGTTACAACTAGAGGAACATTAGTTCTACTATGACTTCTTGGTGGAAGAAATATCCTATCCTACCTTTGATACCCCTGAATATCAAGTAATCTATGCTTTGAACACTCCAGACCAATCTCGGTATGCTAATATCATTGCTTACCTATCTGACCAAACTATTCCCAACAATCTATCCAAAAATTAGAAAAGAGCCTTGATTAGGACAACATCATTTTATATCCTCATAACTAATAACTTATATTGACGAGGTCTCAACGGTACCCTTCTTAGATGTTTAGAACTTGAAGAGTCTGATCATGCATTAAAAGAATTCCACGAAGGTGTATGTGGATCACATTCAAACGGATTTTCACTAGCAAAGAAACTGCTCAGAGTAGGCTATTACTGGCCTACCATGGAAAAAGATGCTATTTAGTTTTCCAAAACATGTCTTAAATGTCAGACACATGGAAATCTCATCCATGCTCCTACTAGAGAACTTATAACTTTCATTACACATTGTTCATTTCAGTAATGGGCCTTTGACTTGGTTGGACAAATATATCCCAATTCTTCAAATGGACACAAGTTCATCATTACGGCCACTGAGTATTTCACGAAGTGGGTCGAGGTTGTGATGCTAATCAAAGCCACTGGAAAATAGGTGGCTATGTTCATTTTAAACTAAATTATCTGTAGATATGGGATACCCTCTTCAATTGTAACAGACAATGGGGGCCAATTTAAAAATCAAGACATTGATGACCTTTGTGAATAGTTCCACATCACTCAAAATTTCTCCTCAATCTATTATCCTCAAGGTAATGGACAGACCGAGGTGTCTAATAAGAATATTCTCAAAATCCTACACCGAACTATAAGTAAGACTGGCAGAGACTAGCATCTACAACTGAATCTAGCACTATGGGCCTACAGAATAAGCATCTGAACACCAATTAGGGCCACACCATTTTCCCTAGTCTATGGCACTAAAGCAGTACTACCTATTGAGATTGAAATCCCATCTTTATGGATATCTTTACAAGGTCTTGTTACTAATGAGCAATACTACATCGATAGGGTTAATTCTTTAGAACTACTAGATGAGTGTAAATGACAGGCATTCAATCATCTGAAGGTGTACGAGGCACGTATGTCCAAAGGGTACAATAAAAAGGTTAAACCACAAAAATTTGAAGTTGGGGATCTCGTCCCCAAAGAGAATCCTAAGAACTGTTAGTAATAACTGAGAGGGGGGATGAATCAGTGGCCTCAAAAATTTATCCTTCAAACTTAACCACCAATATATAAACCTCAGATTATTAAGTCCTTATAAGATGCATTCCATGAAATATTAATATTGATTAACTGTCTGTTGGTTTTCTTTGTCAATCTTTATTCTTTCTTGATTACCGATAAGCAGTATAACTATTTACTGAAATACAGTAAATAAGAAGAGTATACCGATCAATCCAGTGTTAATTATGCTAGATACAAAACAATAAAGAAATGAATCATACACACATAACACATGAATTTTTAACATGGAAACCTTGTTAAGGGAAAAACCACTAGGACCGATACCCCAAATTTTCACTCTTTTAAAGTGAGCCATGTTAGGAGCCAGCCCTGTTAGAGGTTACAAACACACTATTAAGTGTGACCTTGTTAGAGGATTTTATACATAGAGGTTGTCACTTAGTATCGGGCATATATTGCTACCATCCTTGAATCAGCCTCCTTCTTAGAATGTCAATAGGTATCGGGCAAATCCAATGCTACTTTCATGAATCAACCTTTTTGGCACTCCTTGGGATGTACCTCAATATATAGAAGATTGTTAAGTCTTGCTCAGTTAAGAGACTTGATGCTTCAATGGTTAAACTAAAACACTATGACATGTTCATATTGCAACTTTGAATCATAGATTTTCATATCTATTTAAGTACATTACCTCTCTGATCAATGTATCAATTCAATTCTTTGTGTTCCACACTTTCTTCTCTGTGATGTTGTGCTCACTGTTTGTCGGTGTCTACAAAATTCCTTAGCTCTCCTTCAGCTTGATTGATTAGGACTGTATGAAGTTATTCTTCATCAGTTTCAATTTAGCATCCTCTTTCTATTCACTCCCCTTAATCCCATCCATAAATGAATTAAGCTTGTCTATTATATAGACATGATATTCACTATTTCTTGATTATTGATTCTTGGCGTGAAAAAAAATCCAGCCAATTAGATTTAAAGCATAACTCCTGATTTGTCTCGTAATTATCTTCTTTCCAACTTTAAAAATCATCTTTAAATCAATCACTTAACTCTGGTCGAATAAAAAAAATAAAACAACCAGTTAAGTCTATCTTTGGTTCTTGCCAGCTAGATATTTTGTCATTTTCTAAACTCTTTGTTCCATCTATCACCTTTGTAGTTAGTTGTCGGTGACAACTGACAATTGTGTCAGTGAGACTCTAGTTAGCTTCGTGATCTCCATCCCTCAGAAATCATTGGAATTTTACTCGTCGGGCAACCTTCTAAATTTTCTTGTCAGGAATCCTGTGGTTTTGCTTCATCGGGCAACACTATACTTTGGCTCATCGGGTATCACTGTGACTGTTCTTCTTTGCTTTGACCATTGGTGTGCACTCCATCGGTGTTGTTTGTCACTAAGTGAAAACTTGACTTTTATGCATTGCTGAAAGCATAACCTTTATTCCTTTGGTTCTCTGAAGTCTTTGGTATTATGTACATGACCATACAGATAATATCAAGTTTACATCAATGACAATATAGTACATTAACTATTTTAATGCCTTGCATTATCTTCAACTTAACATTGTAAAACATCAAAATCAGTTATATGTCATCAATCTCTCCCTTTGGCATTGATGGAAACATACTATATTATCACACTATACTATTTTTAATACAATATGAAATACAACAGTTGAGATTCATCAAACTATCGATCTTTTTGTTATGTCAACCGATAAATGTCTGACCTTCGGTAAGCTTTGTTTTAGCTTAGATTTTATTCTTGCAGCTCTCTGTCTTCTGATGTGTTGAGTATCCTCCTTGTGTCAATTTCTCTCCCTTGAATATTATTTCTCTTTTGATGTCATTTCCTCTTGTCAGCAACTCTCCCTTTGTAGAATCTTTTCATACAATTTTCTCTCCCTTAGGATATAATCTCTCCCTGTTGGAGTAATGTGATAGTGGATAATATCTTTCCCTAGAAAGACCTGATAATATGGATAATTTCTCTCCCTTTGATAGCAATGCCAAACAAATATTTTACAAATATATAAAATTAATGTCAAACAATGATTTCTTTCCATCTATAATATATTCCTTGAATTTCCCTTATCCATCAACAATACAACAATATGTTATGGTGCTCGGTGAAGATATATACCTATCTGTATATAGATGTAGCTTTTAAGTTCATCTCTTTTCCTATATCAACATTAATGATATTCTAATAATATGTAGGCTGATGCAGCCTTCAATCTTTTACTGACTGGTAGACAAGGGTTTTACCCCTAGTCTCTTTCTTAAGTACTCAAATGTATCCTTGGGCAGTGGCTTGGTGAATATATCGGCCAATTGTTTTTTTAATTGCACATACTCAAGAATCACTTCCTTTTATTGAACTTGTTCTCTCAAATAATGATACTTGATGGCAATGTGTTTAGTCTTGGAAAGCATGACTGGGTTCTTGGAAATGTTTATTGCACTGGTGTTATCACAATAGATAATCACTGGTTCTAAGATCTTCATATGCATACCTTTAAGTAACTATTTGATCCATGCAATATTTGAGCAATTTGTAGCAGAAGCAACATACTCTGCTTTTGCAGTAGATTGAGAGATGCATCCCTTCTTCTTTCTAATCCATGTGACAAGTTTGTCACCCATAAAGAATGCTCCTCCAGTTTTGCTCTTTCGGTCATCAAGATTTCCAGCCTAATCAGCATCGGTAAACACCTTAAGTTCAAATTTGTCTTCTCTTCTATACCATAAGCCATACTCCTCAGTATTCTTTAGATATCTTAAAATCCTTTTCACAACAGTCATATGTGATTCCCTTGGGTTAGCAGAAAATCTAGCAACTATTCCTACTACATGTGCAATATATGGTCTAGTGTGTACAACATACATGAGTTTTCCAATCATTGATCTGTACAAAGTCTGATTTACCTCTATTGTCTTGTCCTCCTTTGTCAACTTACATCCAGTAGCCATTGGTGTTCCAACTGGTTTGGAATCTTCCATCTTGAATATTTTTAGGACCTATTTAATGTATTTGGACAGTGTAATGAAAATACCTTCACTTTGTTGAATGATCTATAGACCAAGAAAGAACTTGGTCTCTCCAAACATAGAAATTTCAAACTCTTTGCTCATCTCATTAGCAAATTATTTGAAAAGAATATCATTGCCTCCAAATATGATGTCATCAACAAATATTTCAGCAATCAAATTGTTAGCATCAATATCTTCCTTCAAATAAAGATTATTGTTTTCACTAGTCCTTACAAATCCAATACTTATAAGATAAGAATGAAGTCATTCATACCAGGCTCTAGGACCTTGTTTCAATCCATACAAGGCTTTGCAAATTCTACATACCATGTTTCTCTTGTCTGGATCGACAAACCCTTCTGGTTTCTCGATGTATACCTCTTCTTCAAGTATTCCATTTAGGAATGCTAACTTGACATCCATCTAGTATGTCTTGAATCCTTTGAATGCAGCATAAGCAAGTAGTATTCTTACACCTTCTAGCCTAGCAATAGGTGCAAAAGTCTCTCCATAGTCTATACCTTCCTCTTATCCATACCCCTTACATACTAGTCTTGCTTTGTTTCTTGTGACTTCTCCATTCTCATTCAGCTTATTCCTGAATATCTATTTTGTACCGATGACATTCTTTTCATCTGGTCTTGGCACAAGTGACCATGTCTTGTTCTTCTCAATCTGTTCAATCTCATCATTCATATAACTTATCCATTCTCCATTATTAAGTGCAGCATTGACAAATTTTGGCTCAAACTCACAAATTAAACAATTTGAGTTTAAAGACTTACTTGTTGTTCTTGTACTAGCTTTCTTATCTCCTATGATCTGGATATCTAGATGGTTCCTTTTTACATATCTTGCAAGTACAGGTTCATCTCTTTGTCTATCAGCTTGATCATCATTTTGTCCTTCATTATGTTCTTCATCACCTTGCACATTATTTTGATCATTATCCTGATCGTTGATAATTGCAGCCTGACCATCGGTTGCAACATTTTGTTGTTTTGTAATTAAGCATTATTGCTCAGGAAGAGTGTTGAGTTCTTCATAGTATACAAACTTGTTGTATTCCTCTGGTTCTTTTGTGCTTTCTAGCTCATTCTTTTCTGCAATTTCATCTATCTTTACATTTGCACTTTCAACAATTTTGTTAGAAGCCTTGATAAGACATTTATAAGCTTTGCTCTTGGTATAATACCCTAGAAAGATACCTTCATCACTTTTGGCATCAAGCTTTCCATTTTTATCATCCTTTAAGATAAAACATTGACTACCAAAGATTTTGAAGTAGCTTACATTGGGTTTTTTACCATACCATAGCTCATAAGGTGTCTTCTTTGTGTCCTTCTTCAATTGTACTATGTTTAGTGTGTAGACAATAGTACTGACAGCTTCCCTCCAGAAGATTTGGGTGATGCCTTTCTCAATCATCAGTGTTCTAGCACAATCAACTATTGATCCATTCCTTCTCTCAACAATCCCATTTTGTTGTGGTGTTCTTGGTGCAAAAACCTGTCTTTTATACCATGCTCATTACAGAAATTAGTGAATTCATCTAATATAAATTATCCTCCTCTATCTGATCTCAAACATTTCATATCCTTACCACTTTGTTTCTCTACCATAGCCTTATACCATTTAAACATCTTGAATACTTCAAATTTATCTTTTAGAAACATAACTGTCATCATTCTAGAGTAATCATCAACAAAGAGAATAAAATATCTATCTCCATAATAACTCTTTTTCCTCATTGGTCCACATAGATCAGTATGGACTAATTCTAAAATATCATCAGATGTATGGGTTTTAATTTTGAAACTAGACTTTGTCATCTTATCTTTTTGATAATTCTTGCACATGATGTTGTCAGGCTTTGACATCGTCAGTAAGCCTCTTACATTTCTCCTTCTGCTTATTTTCATCATGTTGTCAAAATTTACATGACACAATATTTTGTGCTACAACCATATGTCTTTTTTTCTAGTCATTAAGCAAGTGGTGTTAGTATCATTTAGATAGAATAAGTTACCTTTTGTCTGTTCACCGGTACCAATCAATCTTCCTGATTCATTGAATATCTTTGCCTTCTTGTTCTCAAATGCTACTCTGTGACCTAAATTATTCAGCTGAGAAACACTCAATAGATTATAACTCAATCCTTTTACCCAATAATAAGTTTCACATTTAATTAGGTTTTTCAACATTATAGTTTCTTTACCTTCAATTGGACAAGGTGTATCATTACCCATTCTTACTGTACCACCATTATAATACTCAAAAGTGTTAAAATTTTCTTTGTCACCGGTCATGTGGTGAGTGCAGCCACTATCTATAATCTAGATGTCATTCTTTCTAACCTTAGATATGAGTGCAGTTTCTTCATACCTTTCATCTTCATCTGAATCATCCTTTACAGCCACAAATACCATCTCAATTTCTTCATCAGGTTCGGTGTCAGTATCTTCATCTTTGCAAGTAGCTAGGTAGTTGGATTTCTTGCCTTTGTCCTTGTAGTCTTAGGTATCTCTTCTTTCTGATTGTCGGTAACCTCTGTAATCTTTTTTATCACCTCTATTAGACTTCTTCTCAAAAGATCTATCATTACTTCTATCATCTTTTCTTCTGTTAGGACATCTTGCAACAAAGTGTCCAATCTCTTTATAATTAAAGAATACAAGTGGTAACTTGCCTTTGTATTTACCTTTGCCTCTCTACATTCTTTTAGCCATAAGTGCTTCTATTTCATCTAGATCTTCTTCTTCACTTTCACTTTCACTATCTCTTCTATATGTGTGTCTATGAATTGATTTGCTTATTCTCATAGAAGACTTAAATGCAGACTCTAAGTTTGGTAAGACAATATTGTCAAAGTTATTCATCTCAAATGAAATCAGTCTACCAATTAAACTATCAAGAGTAACTGTATTTTTTTCTCCTGCTCTCATTTCTTGAATGGAAGAAACTCTAATAGCATATACAAGCAATAAGGTTCTTAAGATTTTACTTACCATTGTTTCCTCTTCAAGTGTACCTCCAACTCCTCATATAGCATTGACTACTTCTTTTATTCTTGTGTTGTACTATGTGATGTTTTCTCCTTCTTTCATTCTGAGATCATCAAACTTTCCTCTAAGGCTTTCTGTCTTGGCTCTCAAAACATTTGTATCACCTCCATGTACAAGCTTCAGTTTGTCCCACGTCTTCTTTGCATTTTTGCAATCCTTGACATCTTCAAATTCAACATCAGAGAGTGAGGAAGAAATCTCTATGACCATGTAGTTGTGTTCATGCTTCTCTCTCAATTGATCTACTGTCAATACTACTGTGGACAACACATATTTAGTATCTAAGAATTGAGTAACATCATTACCAATACCTGATAAGTGGATTCTTATCCTATTTTTCCATGAAGCAAAGTTGTCTTTGTTCAACTTGGGCACATCTCATATGTTCATCTTGTGATCTTTGACTTAGGTCTTGAAACCTTCCTTTCTAAGCACACAAGCTCTAATACCAATTGTTAGCAATAACTGAGAGGGGGGGGTGAATCAGTGGCCTCAAAAATTTATCCTTCAAACTTAACCACCAATCTATAAACCTTAGATTATTAAGTCCCTACAAGATGCATGCCATGAAATACTAATCTTGATTAACTGTCTGTCAGTGTTCTTTGTCAATCCTTATTCTTTCTTGATTACCGATAAGCTGTATAACTATTTACCAAAATACAGTAAATAAGAAGAGTATACCAATCAATCCAGTGTTAACTATGTTAGATACAAAATAATAAATAAATGAATCATACACACATAACACATAAATTTTTTAAGTGGAAACCCTGTTAAGGGAAAAACCACTAGGACCGATACCCCAAATTTTCACTCTTCTGAAGTGAGCCTTGTTAGGAGCCAACCCTGTTCAAGGTTACAAACACACTATTAAGTGTGACCGTGTTAGAGGATTTTATACATAGAGGTTGTCACTTAGTATCGGGCATCTATTTCTACCATCCTTGAATCAGCCTCCTTCTTAGACTGTTAATAGGTATCAGGAAAATCCAATGCTACTTTCATGAATCAACCTTTTTGGCACTCCTTGGGATGTACCTCAATATATAGAAGATTGTTAAGTACTGCTCGGTTAAGAGACTTGATGCTTCAATGGTTAAACTAAAACACTATGACATGTTCGTATTGCAACTTTGAATTGCAGATTTTCATATCTATTTAAGCACATTACCTCTCTAATCAATGTATCAATTCAATTCTTTGTGCTCCACACTTTCTTCTTTGTGATGTTGTGCTCACTATTTGTTGGTGTCTGCAAAATTCCTTAGCTCTCCTTCAACTTGATTGATCAGGACTGTATGAAATTATTCTTCATCAGTTTATCTTCAGCATCATCTTTCTATTCACTCCCCTTAATCCCATTCGTAAATGAATTAAGCTTGTCTCTTATATAGACATGATATTCATTGTTTCTTGATTCTTGATTCTTGGCATGAAAAACAATCCAGCCAATTAGATTTAAAGCATAACTCCTGATTTGTCTCGTAATTATCTTCTTGCCAACTGTACAAATCATCTTTAAATCAATCACTTAACTCTAGTCAAATAAAACAAAGAAAACAACCATTTAAGTCTATCTTGATATTTTTTTATTTTCTAAACTCTCTATTTCATTGGTCACCTTTGCAGTTAGTTGTCGGTGACAACTGACAGTTCCGTCGGTGAGACTCCAGTTAGCTTCGTGATCTCCGTCCATTAGGCATCATTGGAATTTCATTCATCGGGTAACCTTCTGAATTTGCTCGTTGAACATCCTATGGTTTTCCTTCGTCGGGCAACACTATAATTTAGCTCTTCAGGTATCACTGTGACTGTTCTTCTTTGCCCTGACCGTCGGTGTGTACTCCGTCAGTGTTGTTTGTCACTAAGTGAATACTTGACTTTTATGCATTGTTGAAAGCATAACCCTTATTCCTTTGGTTCTCTAAAGTCTTTGGCATTATGTACATGATCATATAGATGATATCAAGTTGACATCAATGACAATACAATACATTAACTATTTTAATGCCTTGCATTATCTTCAACTTAACATTGTAAAACATCCAATCAGTTACATGTCATTAAGAACCAGCCCAACAGAGAACAGAAGGGAAAATTTGAACCTAATTGGTTGGGACCTTATTTTATCACTGCTAATTTTGGGACTGGAGCCTATCAGCTAGCTACACCTAAGGGAGATGTCCTTCTAGATCCTATTAATACTCTACATTTGAAGTGGTTCTACGCTTAATGTTTGGCTACCAGATCCTGTACATTGAAATAGTTCTCAAAAAATACCAAAAAAATTCAGAAATTGATCCTGAAGAAATCCAAAAAAAATAGTGGAAAAAGTTCTAAAGAAAGGTATCCTTGTGAAAACCTGGCAAACAGGCGTCGTGATACTACAAAAACATTCAAAAAAGCAAAAAAAAAGCAAAAAAATTGAAAAAGAAAAAAGTACCTTGATGAGAACCTGGTAAAACAGGCATCTTGGTAGCAAAAAGAAAGAAAAGGTCTTTCCAAGTGGTAACAACCTGGCAATCAGGCATCACTTGTGTTTTGTGCTCCATCTATCAATGCATTACTGATACTAAGCCTTCACGATTATACCTATGCTAAAACGTTGAATTTTTTTCCTACACAACTATCTTATCTGTGCTTGGGATTTATCTGTATTTTTGTCTTAGGATCAAGTCATTCTACATTGGGTGCATCTTTTCCAGCCTGATAGGTTACCTCTGCTAGGTTGTCACAGGTTGGTTTGTCTAGTAATACAATGCTTCTTGATACTTTTGCCAAACTGTTACTTTCACGGCACAAGACTGACACAAACATTGCACTAACATGAATGGTGTTCCTATGACCTACATTGGATTGCAACCAAGAATAAAATTATACACAGACATGGAACACATATTGCTTGAATTCCAACTCTTGATTGTTGAATCTCTACTACGCATGAAAAATGAATCAATAGTATTTCTCAATACTACCTTAAACACAGTTTGATCTTGGTTTGATTATGAATATTTTATGTACCCATGATATTTTCACTAGGGGCATCTAAGCAGTTATGAGTTTTCTTTGATTGATTCACAATTGATAGTTGTTATGTCCTTTGAGTTATTCCATGACGTAAGTGCAAAGAAAAAGAGTCGTAAGGACAGGGGGCATAATGTTTTCTTGGCTTTCTGCGTATAGTGATTGTTTCAAATGATCCTAAAAATTTCACCTAACTTAGATGTTTATGGTAAGAGCTGCCACTATGGGTGGATAGCCACATATATCTCGATCTTCGTTATGTGTAAACTACAGTGAGTTTGAAATGATTTCCTTGTCTTTTTTTTTACTTAGATTATTGCTAAGGTATATGAAGCATAGTGTACCCAAGGATATGAATTTTCAAGGTCATTGCGGGTCCAATATCTTGCCTTACACAGAATTTGATATATTAAAAGGAAGGTGACTATCGTGTTATCCTGGCTTCTATGCCTTGATACCTAAGTCTATTTTTGACATTCCAATAAAACATAGTATTCATACTTTCATAATATTAGTGGGTATTAGTGATGGTTGTACTATTAGGTGGTATCCATTCTGAAAAGTGCCCAATGATGATAAGAAGGCTACAATATCTGCAAATCAGTGACAAGTCATAAGAGTCTACATATAGCTGCATTTAGAGATTGCATGATGCATTTTGTGAAAGAAGTAAAAGCATAAGGAATTTGGGCTCAAAAATGATTTCTATTTTCTTCTTCTAAATCCAAGTTAAATACATCCATTTACTATTACTGATATCAATATCGTTGCACATCCATAGCATACATTTTTGCATTCATAAAATGAGACAGAAAGAATATACAAAAATAAATCATTTGTGCATTTTATTTCTACATCCTAAGTGCATCCATACATTTTAAATGCATAAGAAAAACTCAAAAACATACATTTGCATATTCACATTGTATCATTTGAAACATATTTATATTAGTAATAAATCAAAAATGCATAAATGATGTCATCATCTAAATCTAACTCATCATATAACCAAGATATCACATGTGAAAATAAATCTACCAAAGCAAAGAGACATCATGAAACATGTTAGAATCAGGAATAGTTGCATTAGATATATATCTCAAACATGGTACAGATCAAAATATGGCACAAGTCTACATAAAGAGTATCAGCGTATCAAAGAATCATATATATATATATATATGTCATGTACAAAATAAATATCTCAGAAGGATCTGGATATACAATATACATGTGTAACAAAATACAAAATCAGCTTTGGCTACCCCCCTCTCCCTGATCTGGAGGAGGAGGAGGAGGTGGTACAAATGGAGGAGGAGGCATTGCTCCCTCTAATTGTTGCGCTAGGCACTGCAGCATGGTATAAAGCATAATAATATGTAGCTCTCTGTGCCTGATGGACTATAGTCCAAGCCTGTATATCTCTCTCTGCTCTAAGCCCTCCAGCTGTGTATCTCGATCAGCAAGAAATGCATCTACCACTGTGATCCTAGCCTCTGTTGCAATAGCTCTGGCATCTAAAGTTGTAACCCAGGCCCTAATCTTCTCTCTCTCCTACTCACACTAAGATAATGGGTCCTCATCTCTGCCAAAACCCCTCCTAGAATCTTGTTCAAAAGGCCTATCCTGAGATCTATCAGGCTATCTCTACTGTTGCTACCTCTGTTGATCCCTTGTAATTAATGGACTTGGACCCATCCAGGGAGCAACAAATCTGAATCGGGTGTGCCAACCCTCTCCACTACCACTGGCAACATCTGTGTGGCCACCCACAGCTCCACCTCCCCTATCATCTCCACCATCGTCCCCCTCATCTGGAAGAGGATGCCTCCCATCTCTACCTCCATCTCTGCCACCATCTCTCCCACCATGCCTTCTGACACCCCTGTCTCTCTGAGCTCCTCTTCTCCCTCTGGCGGGACGATCCTCTGGATCATAATCTATCAACTCCTCTATGTGAGGAATGACCTCCTTAGGCACTGTGAATCGAGGAAATGGATGCTGAAGCATCTCTGTTGTGTACCCATCTAAGAAACTTGCATCTCCAACATCCAGGAAGAGATCCCAATCTACTCCAACCATTTCCCTAATCTCCTAGTGGGTTGTCTCATACCTAAGATGGGCACCCCACAGTGGTGCCTCATCACAGATCCACGAATATACAGTAATGTCTTGTATCTTGCCCTGTCGTCGACCATACTGTCTTAGAACTCAGGTGTGCATGAACCACTCTACAATATATCTAGTCCTCCTAATGAGGTACCTTCTCTAGAACAAAATGGAACCTGTCGAGCATCTGAGGTCCACTCCTCACAATCTAGGTATGGCCACCAGACTACCTCTGTCATATCATCTAAAAGACATCATTAATACTCTACCTTTCCCAGATGGTTTTGTTGAATAAGATCTACATACATATATACATAAGCCTTCTCTGATGCATGTTGTCTATCAACTATTGGCCGTGTAACAGGGATCTACTCCCAGGCCTAGATCTGAATAATCAAAATACCTACAGTCATGCTCCAAGTATAGTGGTACACAATCTCATCAAGCTCACGGTACATATGGGCTAAGATACAATTGCCCCATGCAAATATCCATCTGTGGACGACCATCTTCTCTAGCATATCCACCCATCCGACCATGAACCCATGTTTTCCTCTATCTGGCATTAGGATGCCACCAATCAAGCCTGCTAAGTATACATATAATCGATCGTAGTGATCACACATATAATCCCAAGAGAGGTATCTCCGATCAATAGTATCATCATCGAAATATCGACGAGCTGCACCAATCACCACCTTAGAGGTCACCTCAAAGTGCACCTCGCAACCCATGATGGGAACAAGTAGTATCCGCCATACATCCTCAGGGGTAACTGTAATCTCCCCGGTCGGAAGATGGAAGGTGTTGTGCTCTGAGTGCCATCTCTCAACAAGAGCAGTCAATAGCCCTTGGTTTACCCCTATCTTGGGTAAACCTATCAAAGATTGTAATCCACAACGGAACACTGTCTCCTACTCCTCAGCTGATAATAGTCCAGACAAGGCCAGCACATGACCTGGATATGTGCCTCTACATATGACTACCTCAAAATATGCCTATTTTGGCACATACAAAGATAAATCAGTGCTCTATCTACAACAAAGATGCAGACTCCTGATCAGCTAAGTAATTCAAGGTCCGCAATAGACAAACAGTTCAAAATGGATAACTTTCTAAGTCCAAAAATGAGACGCGATCCTGGAAGGATAGGGTGTGATCTCTTTTACCAAATGCGATCCTAGAAATATATGATGTGACAAATTATACCAGGTGTGATCCCCAAAATCCAGGATGCGGCCCTAAAAATAGGGTACGATCTTGAAGTTACAAGAAATGACACAGACCACAATTCACCTGGTAAACTAATCTAAAAATAGAAAAATAGGATGCGATCCAGGAAATCCTGGATACAATGCAGAAATCTGGAACAACTAGATATGATCCAAGAAATACCATATAGGACACAGGTTTGACAGGGTGCGATCCAGAATCTCAGATGTGACCCAGAATTCAAAAGGCTATAAAAGCTATAAAAATGCATGAAATTCAAATTTGCAAAATTCACGAGGTAGTTTTACGAGTATTTACTGGAGGTGGGTAGTTGGTCAGGCGTTGATGTCGATGGCTAAGCTTGAAATGACGCTTCCTAACGGGGACCACCATCTTCTCTTCAAAGCTCTCAGATTTACTATGGATAAAAGTGAAAATGAATAGTAAAATGGTAATTTTTGAGGCTTATTTTGGTCTTTTGAGCTATTTAGGAGTTCTGAAACTCCTCCCAGGCAACTGAAACTCCATTTTTGTTCTCTTTTTGATCAATCAGGAACCAAATTGAAGGTGTCTAAGGTATTTTGTGCAGCGTAGCAATATTTTTTGTGACAGCTCCTGAAAATGCAGATTTGCTCCATTTGTTCTGAAAATTCATTCAAATTGCACCTTTCATCATAAATCTTGGTGCGACATCATTTTATCAGTCCCACCACTCACATTTTCACATAATTAACTTGATATTATGTGTTTATTCTTAAACACACCCTCTTTTTCACTTATTCTACTTCATTCTTTCTCATCCTACCCGCTCCATGCAAGTGATACATCATTTCAACATAGGGATTCTATTTCTTTCCTTCAATTTCGTTCCCGAGGGGGCATGATCACACTATCATCAATCAATTTTTTTTTTGAAACAACATCAAAAATGACTTCGTTGTCACACAACTAGGGGCATGATAGTTTCCTTGACTAAGTCAGAACTGTTGGATAGAAAGCTTTGGTTCTCATAAGTTGGATATCTTGTGTCTCCTCATTTTAAAAGATTCTTATTAAGCTCCTAGAAGTTTCATACTGACTCTTGGACAACAACCAAGTTCAGAATTAGTATTATCAATATTTGGACAACAACCAAGTTCAAAATTGGTATCTTAAAAATCTTTTATTGACCGTTGGATGACAACCAAGTTCAAATTCAATTCTATCAAGTTTAGTTCAATCAAGTGCGAGACTGATCTCATCAGGTATTTTTCGTTCGATCATGAGCAAAATTCTCAGTATTTTTTAAGCCAAAATCAAAAACTTTCTTTGAATCAATGTGCTGCTCACACATCAATTCAAAGAGGGGCAAATGTAACCACATGGATTCGGTCTGCTCTGACTATAGACCCTATTTTTGCTAAGTGTGATCATACCCCCAATTATGTTCAAGCGACCCTGTTACTGCTTGGCATAATTCTTTTGAAATCAAATTAATCTCCTAAAGTGATTAAATCACTAAGTTAATTACTTTTAGCCAAAATCAAAATCAATCAAATACATGGCTAAAATTATTAATTTGCTAGGAATTAAATAAACTCCTAAATCATTTTCCCACTTGCAAAAGAACCCATTCCCCTAGCCTAATTAATTTAATTAAATTGGCTATAGTCCTATTGATTATTAAAAAGCAATTAAATGTTTAAATAATTAATATCCCTATTTTTGAATGAATTAAATAAGTTTTATTCATTTTATTAATATTCCCCTAAACCCCTAACCTAACCTTCTTCAACCACTTTGACTCTAGGTTTGAACCTATCCCAACCCATTCACCCTTGTTAAATCTAATTCTAATCCTAATTCTATCCTAACCCACCTCCTAATGTTGTCACATTTCGTTAAGGAATGATTAAGGACTCCACCCACTTGAGAAAGTCAAGGAATCTCAAGATTCCTTTCCTCAAGTCCACCTTCTCAAGCTTGCCTTACACCCTTCTCATGATTCTTTAAGGCTCTCATTAATGTCTCATTAATGGAGATTCCTTAAGCCCATGCCTCCACCATGCATCATTAATTCCCAAGGCATTAATGTCTCTTACACTTCATTAGTGAGTTTTTCAACTCCATTAATGCACCTTGTCCCCCCTCTCTCTCCTCATTCTTCTATGAATAGAAGGTGTTTTTGAGCACAAATAAGCCCATAATTTTGGAATCAAATGCATTGTTATGTTGTTAGAATAAACATAGATTCATATCATATTTCAGATTTCATGTTCATGCATTATTATTTTCATGATTTTTAGAGCTAGAATGCATGCTTAAAGGTTAAATAGTTTGTTTTTAACTTAAATCTTTCATGCTAAGTCGTATATGTCACTGATAGTACATAATCTGAGGGTTGTTATGTTTCTTATCATACTCTTCTTAGTTAGAAAGCAATAGGTCGATTTTAGTGCTTTATATGCTCATCTAACCATGTTTTCCACTAATGCAATGACCTATTGAAGTGTTGTGTCGTAGGTAATAGGTGCAATATTTTACACACACAAGTAGTACCTTTTTGTGATGAACATGATGATTCAACTCCAAGGACATGTGTCTCACCATGTTTTGGTGGAACTGGTGTATCTGGTGGAAACCAAGGGCCTTGTCCTATGGGACCCAGACCACCCCAACATGGAAAACCTATTTTTTCTATAACCTTTTCCCCTTTGGTATATTTTTCTTTCGTGGACACATCGAATCCACTAAAAGTTGAATAAACTGTAGTAGTTTTGGGAGTGGAATCAGTGGATGTGGGATCTGTAGAAGCCCGCTCATACTCATTATCTTTAGGATCATCATCAGTGTGATATTCTTCAGTTGGACGCTCCTTATTCCACAAATCACTAAATATATAATCATCTTCCACTTCATAAAGATCTGCAGAGGTCTTTGGCTTGACGATATTCTTCCTCATTTCCCAAAAATATATTTTTTTGGTTTGTGTCCAATTACCATATTTACATTGATCCATTAGGTCTGCTAGAATAGATTTTCTAGATGGTTGAGCAACTTTCTGGTCAAAATTGTAGGATGTCTTGGGTGCACTTTTCCTTTCTGTTTGTGAAATGCCAAAAATTTTTATGACAATTCTTGTATTGAAATATTATTTTCAGCGACATATTTCTGCATCTCTATTTTGACCTCATCCCAAGACTCCATGTTTTTAAATTTTTCTATCAATGACATACTCTCATGTTGAAATTTTCTTATGGAGTTCCCATTCTCTCTAAGATTTATCCCAATTATGTTGAGTGGACCATACTGCCAGTGATTGCCAGCATCAAAGCAAAATATTTTAAAAAAAAATTGTGCCACTTTGAATCCTCTTCTCTCAAATGTGAACCCTCCAAATGAGAAAGGAAAGGAAGGAAATATCATTTTCTTTTTTTGACCATTAAAGAGTACATATGTGCTCTCCATCTTCCATCATATTCCAATGCAAATACCCTCTATGTTACATGTATTGAAATTTTGTAGGGTTCTACCACTGAACTGTAAAACCTTAACATAGTGTATTCTTCCATGAGGTACTAGCCAGCCAATTGTATTTCACTTCCGAGTTGAATGCAATCTCTAAAAAATATAGGCAATCTAGGCATTGGAGTGCCTATATTTTTATGATACATTGGTACCAAAAATAAGTCTACAAAATGGTTGTAGTTCCTTTTGTTATCACTCATCCTTATCTCAAGTGTCCATTCATATATTGGATTATGGACCTGACTTTGAAGCTTGATTGTCTAAAATATTGCACGATGCTTTGCTAAAATAAGATAGCACAAGTAGGTTGTGAATCTACATGTCTTCTGTGAACCTCTTTTAATCATTAGTAATTGTTCTTGCATGAAATGAAAAATTTACTTAATAAAATTATATCTTACAAGTTTTGATTCACAATGAATATGAAAAATCATTATAAGAATGTTGACACCCACTTCTTTGTTACTTTCCAATCCCAAAAAAAATGCTAGCAAGGAAATACTATCATGAACCCATTGCACAAAAATATCATAATCATAAGGAGGCTTATGATCTCAATCCAGACTAGAACTGTATGTTATTCCTCTGATATACGAATCTTTCTATCTTGCATATAATTTTTCATAATTCTCTGCTAGATTTACTAAGTCAATGTGCACATTTGAATTTTGTGCTTCAAACCCTAGGCCGAATAGACTAGAAAATTTATTCTTGGCTATTGAAAATATTTCCTCCTGAGTATTTTTAATGATGATTTCTTTTCTATTTTCATCATAATTTTTGGCACAAACCATGACAATTTTTGGACAAGGGAATACTTGAGGTAACACCATGTGTGCCGACCCAGCAACCCACAATGCAATTTTATTTGTCTTTTCCTTACCATGTTGTTAAAGGGATAATATTTTGTCTCCTTCATTGGATCTTTCCACTTATTTTCAAGTGAAAATCTAATTTCCACGATTCCCTTATTTCCATGAATAACATGATCATAAATATCATGGAATTCATTAGTGAAACCTGGTGTTTTAACCAATTTGTGGAAGTCTATTATCTATGTTTCCTACCTTTTCCTTTTACTCGTAATATTGGTATTTTTTTTTGCCATCATGGTATTTACTCATAGGAAAATTTAAATAATTATACATAGCTACAATTTATAGGCGTGATTCAAAATTAAACCCTAATTCTAGTTCTACAATCTAAATAGTAAACCACGAGATTTGAAAAAATTAAAAAGATAGGACGTAGGTGTTTGGGATTTTACCTAGAATTTCAATTTGTGCACATTATGAGTGGGCAAAGAGATGAGAGACTATGTTTCATTCCTCAATCTAGAAGACGTAACCCCTTTCTGAATCTGCAATACTAGTTAGAATTAAAAAACTTAGATCTAAAACCTAAGGGGAAAAATTTGTACAATCGTGACTCGTGTTAACTTTTATTGCTTCTTTATGAAGAATGATATCTGATGTCACTATGACACATGTCACTTAATTGTTTGACATTACAACTTCAGCTAAAGACCCGAAATTGAGCTTACTAGTTATTACATTTATTAAATATTTAGTTTGCTCCTATTTAGATTTTAATTATACTTAGTTGAGTGTTAAATCATGACATCTGCCTTATTTCTGGGGGACATTTGCAAAAAGAGGTGAATATTCCCCTAATCAGCCCGAAATACACCTTGGGTCATTGATCTATGCTCATCCAACAGTCATTGGTAGTCACTGTCAGGTGGCATGGGTCACATTCACTTTTGGCTTGTTAGTACTAGTAGTCATCTATTCATCTCACATGTCATCATCGAATGACACCGACCGTGTGAGTGGACACATGTCATGATTCTAGAATAGGTTTGCAAAAATGGGGTTTCATTTCCCCTTCAGCCTGAAATACACCGTATGTCATTGATTTGTTCTCATCCAACGGTCGTTGGTAGTCACTGTCAGGTGCTAAGGGTCCCTTTCACTTTTTCCTTGTCATTAGTCACACATCATCATTGAATGACGTTGACCTGAGTGGACATGTGTCATGATTCTGGAAGAGTTTTGCAAAAAATGGGTTTTATTTCCCCTTCAACCCGAAATACTCCATACGTCGTAAATTTATTAAATTTAAATTAAATTATTTTTCATTTACACTAAATTGTAAATTTCTAAAACAGTGAACACCAAATAATTTACAATTTTACATTGAGTTTGTAATTTATTTTTTTAATTATTTATTATTTTAAATTTAAATTTTTATTTAAAGAAATTAAATATATCCATTTAGTATTATATATGATCAATTATAAAACTTTATAATAAAAAATTTAATAACTTGATAAATTATAACTTTATATTTGGCATATTGATAATAGATATGCAATTTAATTCAATTTTGATAATTAATTTAAAGAAAATTTAATTTATGAAATAACGTTACAAATTATGATATTATGAGAATTCTTCAAGCCATGTGTAGTCCAACTCCTCAAATTCATCAAGGAGAAACCATTTGTAGAGAAAATCCCTCCCAAGTCACGCCCATTTCCTATGTCGTGCCAGTTGATCTACATTGAGGTTCAACAAAAAGGGTTTCCTGGACACATATCTATCTAGCTCCAATAGCTTGGGTATATCTCTTGGCCAAGGGATCCCCATTCCTAATTCTGTGAAAATAACAATAGGAACATTGTCCACCAGGAATTGATCTTTAAAAACCTTCCTCAACAACATCAACATTTTGACCTTCTCTCCTCCGAGGTCGAGGAAAGACACAAAAAATTGGGACGTAATGTCCATGTAGACGAGGTATCTTTCAATATTCTCAAGGAACTCTCAGCCCAATACCATCAACACAACAACATTTTTAAAAGCGCCAACCTCCCTATAAACTGAAGTGAGGGTTTCTTCTATGACGCTACCCAAAAAGGACTTTTGCTCCTCTGGAGATGCACATCTCAAACAGACTGGAGTGTCCATCTCCAATTATTGACATCCTAAAGACCTAAAAACCTAAACCATAAAACTAGAGGCAAAAAATCCAACCACCATCAACTATGACTCTTAATCTACCAAAAGAAAATTGAAGAAGAAAGAAGCTAGATCATCTATAAATAGCCCTTGATTGATACTTAGCAATTAATTATTCTTTATTTAATCATATTAAATCCATTGTCCTTAATATTTAATGTAAATCTTTCCCATAAATGCACGCATGTGAGAAATTTAAATCTATTTTCCTCAAACTTTCATATCTCTATATAAATCTTTCCCATAAATGCATGCATGTCAAAAATTGGTAATATCATCTGTAAGAATTTGGAATTTGTGTGTGTTGAGTGGATGGTAGTTAAATAATGTCGCTTGTCACTAACAAGGCATTTATTTCTTATCGAGTTATGAGTTACAAGCTACACTATAGACCATGAAACATTATCCACCATCCACATAAACAACTAACTAGTTCTAATCAACAATCATGGTTATGGTGCGGGTTAAGGTTTGAATCTTGATGTGTGTCATCATTCTGGTGACTTCTAGGAGAACTATGTTTCCTTCAATAAATTAGGGCCAAAATTAAACTTCATTCATTGATCGAGGATCATTAAACGGCCTCAAATAATATATTTAACATTATAAAATGATGGATGTTAGGTTACTTGTCCATGTGACTAATTGTGCTTATCGATACCAATGTGTCGAGTCTGCGAACAAGTTGCCAACAAATAAAGGTGATATTTTTTGGACGTGATATTGCATTAATTGCACCTTTGATAAATTTCCATTTGTAATTGGCCCACATGACAAGTCCCATCTTTTGAAAATTGCCAATAAAATATTTATTTTTACCATAATTAACGAAAGATTAGCCAATAAAATAAATAAATCTTCAAACGCTAGATAGAATTTGCCAGTACAATTATGTTTTTTCCCTTTGAAAGAAAATCATTCACCTTATATAATATAATGTATTATTCACTATTATTTTATGGAGTTTTCATACGGCAGGGAAAAATTTGCCAATACAAACTATTTTATTTTCCTAATTTGGAAAAAAAATTCCTTCATTAAGAGAATTTCCTCCTAAAATGATGTAGGATTCGCCAGGATTTTACACCTTTTCCTGGGAGGGGGTTTCTTAAAGTTATCCCTGGTAAATTTGGGTGTTTGCTTCTGAATTTGGTTGTTCATGGGGTGTTTTCAAAAGATTTATTGGTCGGTGTGTGCAATTTTTGTTGTAGGTAGGTTTCTCCTCTGCATTTCCTTTGGTAATTTTGGTTGCTTTCTTGCATTTTTTTATTTTTTTTTTGCTTTCCATTATTTGTGTTTTTACTGTAGATTTAAATAAGTGGAGTTTCTTTAAAATTCCTTGGTCTCTGAACTTAATTCAAGACCTATCCTTCATATTCTAGGGCATAATCTTGCATCTTAGTCACAGGTGTCATGTGTTTGACCTTTCTAGTCATGCTTGCTAAGTAATTAGGGCTTCTGTTCTTTCCATTTTTATGCCTTAGTTCCTTAAATTTTGTTGATTGTAAGCATTGCCTATTTTTTGTGTAGGTGTTACCTTTGGGTTGTTAGGTTGATTGATTTTTTGCGCCCTAAGTTTTCCTTGATCAGGAATGTAATTGGTTTTCACGCCCAAACTGTTGAAAGAATTTTTTTCCAAAACCTTCCTTAAGGAGTCCCCTCATGGTTCAAGGATACAATGAGCCACGTGTTAGAAGATCATACCATGAATCCTTGGTTAGACACTCATTCGACCAACTATTCATGTGCCTATGTACTCTAGGAACTTGGTTCCCAACCATTGGTCACTTTCACAACCATGGATTTGAAATTCTCTCCAAATTAGCTATTGTACAGGACATCACACACGTAGAACCATTTTATCTCATGTCCTAGCTCCCCCAAGCCTTGTTATTCTTTGTGTAAAAATCCATAAATGTAATATGAACCTTCGGTCTTCGAGTCTAGGGTCCCTCATGAAAAACTTATCACCATACATAAGGGGTTCCCATAGTAACCAATAATCAATTCCCCAGATCCCCTTGAAGGCTAATGTATGTGTATCATATTAAAATGGAAGCACTTCCATGTTAAGAGTGTTTAGACCTCCTTAGGGGATGTATTTGACCTCCAATAAATCATCCCCCCATTTCTGCATCATCCCCCCTGATCTGCTCCTCCTTATACCACTTTCGGGATTGATTTCTGCATTTTGGGTTGCAGGACTCTGTTTCTGGGATAACGGGACAAGGTCGACCTCCTAGGATAGGGTTGACCTCGGCCCTACCCTAGGATAGGGTCAACCTTGGCCCTATCCTAGGATAGGGCTGACCTCGACCCT
>MU223089.1:2472721-2494660 GCA_018584345.1 Thuja plicata
TACATTTGAATTACAATTGCATATCTATTCAATATCATAGCTTCATTGTTAGATTCAATTCTACTACTTGCTAGCATTCTTATTTCAATTATTGATTTCAAGGTTAATTCCTAAATCAGGGTTTAACTAAGGAAAACCCCTCCCCCACAAAAAACAAACATTTTTCTTGCAGGTACAGGTTCGGGACTATAGATCTGAGGCCAGATCTGGATACCCTTTTCGGTTTTCTTTTGGACTGTGCGAACAGGGACACTTTCGGAGTTGAGTAGATCAAGTTGGAAAAAGTGGTATAAGGTCGACCTCTTTTTTTCCTGTAGGTAGAGGTTCAGGATTGAAGATCTAAGACCAGATCTGGATACCCTTTTCAGTCTTTTTTTGGACAGCGTGAACAGGGACACTTTCAAATCTATGCAGGACAAGGTTGGCATTTGTGGTACAGGGTCAACCTTTTTCATAAGACAACATCAGAACAGAAAAATATTTCTGGGTTTTGTTCATCTCTGTGTTTCCTTTCCAGATCATACTTTAGATTTTCCAGAAACTGAGTATAGACCCCAAAAAAATGAAATCTTTGATCTGCCACTTTGTAAGGTTGGTACTTTCTCCTATTCTTTTGAATTACTATCATTAATCATATTAATCAATCAATTTACAGAATTTAAGATCCCCTTTCTTGGTCTCTTTCCATATTGTGGATTCATTTGTGTATTAACCCTTTGGGGTTGATCAAAATTGGATCTCCTATTTGTGTATTTGTGGGTGAAAGAAAGGAGCATCTTATCTTCCCTTAATCACAATCACAATTGCAATATACAATTAATCAAATTCAAGTAAGTGTGAAGTAGGGTTAGGGAAATCAACATAAATAACAATTAACAATTCAAACCCCATTTTTCTCCTTTACATTTTAGTAACACCCCCATTTCATATGTTACAGTATGTAAAGATCAATAATTCCAATCTTCAGGTTCTGATAATCCTTCATGATTTTCTTTTGGTTCCTATAGATTCACTAACATAGATCTCTAGGACCCAGATACCATACTTTGCTTTTTTTCTTAAATAATGTTGTTATACTATACATACACTGATGAGGCCTTATTATTGGGAATATGATCATGGCATCCCCTTCATCAGTGTGGGGAATAGAACCCAAGCCACCCCTTCCTGGACCATTTGGGAAGAAAACTAAAGCAATGAGGAAATTGGATAAATTTCCCCTTACCATGAAATAAAAATTGGATGGTGTCCTTTGGGCCTCCAAGATGGAAAATACAGTCCACAATATCACAAACACAGATCTCAGTGACTGTGACCTGGGGGCTATCCGAGAAAATATTAGAGAAGGAAAAAGGGCCAAGGAAGAGGAAAGAGTTAATATCTCTAGGGATGGTTTGCTTCAGGTTTCATTCTTCCCTACCTCTCTCTAATTCCTAGAGCTCATTTTCACCCTGACCAATTACTATTTTGAGGCTACACGCACATGTGTTCTTCCAGACGACACCTTAATTACTGCCTTCAACTCAAAATCCATTGCCACCGTCCTCCGCATCCCCTATAGAAAGCACAAAATGGTGATATAAAAGGCATTCACCTTGAACGAGTACCACTATGTGGAGGTTGAGAAAAAAAGGTACTTGAATAAGCATTGTCTCATCACACCGCATAGAGACACTCTAAAGATGGTTGTCACCCATGTCCAGATTGACTTCATTCTCCCCATCCAAGGAGTAATCATCATACTATGTCCCATTTTCAGTGATTCGAACATGAAAGAGTATACCCTATGGATGTACTACTTCATCATCAACATTATTACAAACATGATATACTTTGACTGGGCCCAAATCATCTCTAATAATATAAACTAGAAGCTAAAGGAAGTCAAAACCCAGTCACAAAATAAATTCTTCATGACTTCCTTCACAGTATGGTCGACCGCCTACTACACCAGCATCAAAGGCCTCCAACAATTCAAGCACATGAGTAATGATCCAAATGACTCACTCCCATGGGACCATTACCCCCAGTTGTAGCTAGACCAGATCTCCAGGGAATTCTATTGAGTTAATGATGCCTTTATATATAGAAGAATAATCAGGCTCAATGGTGATGTAGTTTTTTGGGTTTCAAAGGAATCCATGGCCCTAATTGAACCATGGGGATGTTGTTTCATACAATTTTTCAAGAATACTTACATCTGAGTGTCTAGGTTCACTATGAAGTGCTTCCTCTTCCCGAGGCAATGCAATGATTGGATCATCATACTCAAGTTCTACAAGCAGATGTTAGAGGTCAACATCTTATGCTCTCTTAAGAAAATCAAGATAGTTGGGATCTCATTTTCATGCGGGGACTACACATGCAACTTACTTTCCACAAAGGAGGTGGAGAATGAGTTGAACAGTCTCCACTTGGAGAAGTTTTATCAGTAGTGGAATGATTACAACCCTTGGGGAATGATGCACAAAATAATGCCTAGTACCACCAACTCACACCTCGAGGATTTTTGGGCAGATTTCAAGAATGATTTTGAGGTTCATTGACATCGGTACTACCGACTCATAGTGCAATAAATGGAAGTTTTTGGGCTGTGATATTTTTTGAATAAATATCCTGACCACACAGCTATTCTGGACCCCAATTTTGACCAGAATAAGATAGGGGATAATGTGCTACTAAAGATCAACTTAGATTTTGATGAGGCATACAAAATAGATGTAATCATGTAGTAAGTCATGGATAGGAGCCACACATTTTTTGAAAAATCTTTCCCCAAGAGCTTTAGGAAGGACACTACGACCTTGGCCTCTCAACAGTATAAGAGTTGAAGTAAGAAGAAAAAGGGTTCTCCATCCGCACAGTTGGATCCCCTTTAGGAGGCCCTGACAGAGGAATTTCTACAAGAACTAGGAGAATAAATAAACAAGTCTCAGAATCTTTCTTCCACTTATTTGTATGGAATCACCGTCGAACTCAATGTAGAACCCCTCTTGGCTGCACCACCTTCTCAAGCATCCTCAAGTTCAGCCACTCTCATCCCAGGTATCCTACACATACCAGTAGAATTAGAGATGGATACTAAGGACATGGAAGATGTGCACTTAGTGTGTCCTAAGAGGAAGAAGAATAGGGAAAGCCAGTTTTTGATGATTCCTCCACCGAGCTCGACCCTCAAAATGAGCTAGATTTTGATGACATGCAGGCTCTGGAGAATGAAGTATTGACAAGGCAGCCTACGCCCACACAAGCACCATATTTTGTTGACCTAGACACTGAGCTTGACCTAAATAATCTGAATGAGATACTAAATGAATTGGATCAAGAGTGCCTCTTCAGGGAAATAGAGGAAAACAAGAAGAAATAAATGAACGAGGAAAGACTCTAGATAGAGAAAGAAGTCACAGAGAAAAGAAGGGCCAAAGAGGGATGACGATAAAGAGAAGAAGAAATTAAGAAGGTGGTGGAGCAGACAACACAATAAGAGGCCCATCACAAAGCCAAGGAAGATTTCGAGAAGAGGCAATGGGAAGAGGAAGTTCGTAAGAGGGAAGAGGAGGAAAATAAAAGAGCTAAGGAACATGCTAAGACACATGGGGAAACTGGATCTATGGGAAAAATCATACCCTTGACATATGGCACTCCTCTAGATAGTTCTTTGTCTACTTATTCGCCCAGCTCACAGTCGGATCAACCGTAGAACACACCACCAAACATCCAAGTTTATCCTAAGGGGACCCCACAAGGAGATGCATCAATGAAGGTGTTGGTCCCACTGAGAGGGGGGGTGAATCAGACCAAATCAAACTTAAACACTTTAAACTCAACTCATTGATCCACTCAGTAGCACTGCATATAGTAATAATCGATTCACCAAATAACTTATATCTTAAACAACCATACATCTCATAATATGCAAATCAATCATTCCAACTTAATAAACATAGATTTAATTTAGTTGAAATGATATTTAACAAGGAAACCCAATATGGGAAAAACCTTTGTGGGAATTATGACCCAAAATAAAAATGTACCTTTCTGAAGTACGCTTGGTTAAGAACTTATCCTGTTTAAGATTACAAACACATTTTCTAAATGTAACCCTATTAAGGGATTTCCCTCACATTGGTTAAGATCTTCACCCTGTTAGGAGTTGGAAGTAGATTTTGAAATGAAACTATGCTTCTTACTTAGCCATGTGACCAATCTTTCACCTAGAAATAATGAGCCTCCACTAGTACTTTTTATGTCATCAATGTTTCCAACCCAATCTACATCAGTGTAGATGTGCAAATAAAAAGTACCTCCTTTCTTGTACAATAAACCAAAATCTTTAGTTCCTTTCAGATATCTAAAAACTCTCTTGACTGCAGAAATATGTGTTTCCTTCAGATTAGAAGAAAATCTTGCAACAATCCCAACAATATGTGCTATATCAAGTCTGTTGTGAACAACATACTAAAATTTACCAATCATGGATCGGTAAAGAGTATTATCCACCTCTTGTGTCTCATCTTCTCTAGATAACTTACATCCTGTGACCATCGGTGTTCCAACAGGCTTGGAATCTTCCATACCAAAATTTTTGAGGATCTCTTTGATATACTTAGCTTGTGTAATATAGATCCCTTCTACAACTTTTTGTATCTATAGTCCTAGAAAGAACTTAATATTTCCAATCATAGAAATTTCAGCACTCTTTTCTCATTTAATCATCAAATGCCTTACATAATGTGCTATTGCCTCCAAAGATAATATCATCAACAAAAATTTCAGCAATCAAAACCTTGTTATCACTATCACACTTCAAGTAAACATTACTATTATCACTTGTTCTTTGAAATCCTATGTTCATTAGATAAGAGTGCAACCTCTCATACCATGCTTTGGGTGCTTGCTTCAAACTATAAAGATTTTTATGTAACTTACATACCTTTTTCTTGTTTGTGCTCTCAATGAATCCTTTAGGTTGTTCAATGCAAACTTAATCTTCCAGTATCTCATTCATAAATGTAGACTTGACATCCATTTGATAAAATTTGAATCCTTTGTAAGACACATAAGCTATAAGTATTATAACTCCTTCCAATATAGCAACAGGTGCAAAAGTCTCACCATAATCTATGTCTTCTTCTTGTGCATAACCTTTGCAGATAAATCTAGCTTTATTTCAGATAACTTCACCATTCTCATTCATTTTATTTTTTGAAAATCCATTTATTACCTATAAAAAATTTATCCTTTAGCCTAAGTACTAAAGTCCATGTACTATTCTTTTCTATCTGATCAAACTCTTCTTTCATTGCTTTCCTCCAATCTTCATCATCTAGTGCATCTTTACTTTCTTTGGCTCAAATGAAGATATCAAACATGTATTGTCTCTTACCTTGCTTCTATTCATCACTCCAACATCTTTATTTCCAATAATCTTACTCGGGGAGTGGTGTCTCCTCACATATTTTGCTAAAACAGGCTCAGTAGGTCTCGGTGCTTCATCCTCATCATTTGGTTGTAGAGAAATCAGTTCAGCTTCCTCCTCGGTAGGTGCTCTCAGTAAGGTTTCAAGAACATCAGGTTGTACATATAAAAACTTATCATAGTCTTCAGGTTCCTTTTTTCTTTCTTCATCATTATTTTCTGCAAACTCATCAATTCTCACATTTTCACTTTCCATCATTTTGTTAGTAACTTTATTTAAACACTTTTAGGCTTTACTCCTTGTAGAATATCCTAAGAATATTCCTTCATCCCCTATATAATAAAAATTTCCTTCTCTAGAATCTTTCAATATATAACATCTACTTCCAAAAACTTTGAAATAACTCACATTAGGTTTGTGATCATACCAGATTTCATAAGGTGTTATGTTGGTACCTTTTTCCATTTGTACTCGATTCAGTGTGTAAACAGCTTTACTGACTTCTTCTCTCCAAAAATTTTGTGAAATACCTTTCTCAATCATTATTGTCCTAGCACAATAAAAAATAGATCTATTTCTTCTTTCAGAAATACCATTCTATTGTGGTGTCCTTGGTGCTAACATATGTCTCTTAATTTCATTTTCATTACAAAACAACGTAAACTCATCAGATGTAAACTCACCTCCTCTATCAGATCTCAAGCATTTCAGTTGTCTTCCAATTTATTTCTCAACTCAAGCCTTATACCACTTAAACATATAAAATGCATCAAATTTTTCTTTTAAAAATATTACAAACATCATTCTAGAATAATCATCCACAAATAGAAAAAAAAATATCTATCTCCATAGTAACTTTGAGTTCTCACGGGTCTACATAAATCAGTATGAACTAAATCCAAAATTCCTTGTGTAACATAAGTTTTTCTTGAAAAAATAGATTTAGTCATCTTACGCTCTGCACATAGCATTCGCATGTTTCTCTAATCTTGGTAATCCTCTTACTCTATTCTTTTTACTCACTTTGATCAAGTTGTCAAAATTAACATGACAAAGCCTTTTGTGCCATAGACAAACATCCTCAACTTTAGCATACATGCAACTCTTCATAGAAGTATCAAGATAAAATAAATTACCTTTAGATTGTTCTTCAGTAGCAATCAGATTTTCCTTCTTATAAAAAAATTTTACTCTTCCATGTTGAAATTCCAGTCAGTGACATGTGTTATTTAATTATTCAACACTCAACAGATTATACTTTAATCTTTCAACCCAATAAACATCATCACATCTTGTGTTATTCGATAGAATTATAGAACATTTTCCTTTCATGGGGTATGGAGCATGATTACCAAATCTAACATATCACCCATCATGCTTTTCCAAGGAAATAAATGTAAGTGTGTCACCAATCATGTGATGTGAACAACCACTATATATAATCCATGTTTCATTCTTACTTACTTGTGATATTAGGGATCTTCGTTCTCCTTCATTAGAATTGTCTTTAATAGAAACATAAACAACTTATTTTTCATCACTGTCATCTAAATCATCATCACTTAGATCGTCATTAGCAATATGACAATATTTCTTACCATCGTTCTTGTAGTCTCTAAATCTCCTAAATCTCTTTTCTCTTTTGTCCTTATCTTTATTATCCTTTTTCTCCTCATTAACTTTCTTAGGGCAGTTAGATGCAAAATGACCAATCTTTTTATAGTTAAACCATTTTAAGGGTAACTTACCTCGGTATTTTCCTTTGCCTCTTTGTAGCATTCTAGCCAACAAAGCTTTAAACTCTCTCTCATTCTCTTCATCTGCAGCATATAATTCTTCCAAACCACTCTAATAGTTATAAAATCTCTCACTAGCACTACTCAAATATCCATCACTAGATCTAGAATCCTTAGAGCTTCCTATCTTCAAAGGTGACTTAAATGAAGACGTAATCTTAGATGTAGCAGGTAAACTGTTATCAAAATCATTAATCTCAAATGCAACCAGCTTACCAATAGTAGCATCAAGAGAAACATTCATCTGAGGAATGGATATCAACTCTTGTATAGAAGATACTCGAATAGCATAACACATTAGTAGGGTTCTCAAAAAATTTCTTGTAAAACCTTCCTCTGTTATGTATCCACCAACTCCTTTGATAGAATTTACAATGTCCTTAAGTCTAGTGTTGTACTCTATTAATTTTTCTCCATCTTTCATTCTCATCAAATCAAATCTACCTCTCAAAATTTCTGCTTTTGCTTTATGAACATGTTGATCTCCACCATAGGTCAAAATAAGTTTATCCCACATTTTTTTTGAAGTAGTACATCCATCAATTTCATCATATTCCTGGTCAGTAAATGTAAAAGCTATCTCAATCATAACTTATGTGTGTTCTTGCTTCTGTCTTTGCTCAGTGATTGTCAAAGGTGCAATAGTCGGTGCAACATATTCATTATCAAGAAAATGAAGTCCATATTCTCCTATACCAGACACATGCAATCTCATTCTACTTTTCCATGTAGAGAAATGTTCCCTATTCAACTTTGGTGCTTCCCTCTTATACATATTTAGATCTTGACTCAAGTCCTTTTAAACTCAACACTCCAGAGAACAAGCGCTCTAATACCAATTGTTGGTCCCATTGAGACGGGGGTGACTTAGAACCAATCAAACTTAAACACTTTAAACTCAACTCACTGATCCACTCGGTAGCACTGAATATAGTAATAATTGATTCACCAAATAACTTAATAACTTAAACAACCTTACATCTCATAATATTCAAATCAATCATTCAAACTTAGTGAACACAGATTTAACTCAATTGACACCAGATTATCAAGGAAACCCAATATGGGAAAAGATTCTATGGGAATTGTGACCCATAATAAAAATGTACCTTTCTGAAGTACGCTTAGTTAAGAACTTATCATGTTAAAGATTACAAACACATTTGTTAAATGTGACCCTATTAAGCGATTTCCCTCAGATCGGTTAAGATCTTCACCCTATAAGGAGTGACCTTTCTAGAGGACTTTAAACACTCTTTTGGAATGTCACCTACATCTAGGATTTACAAATAGGACTGTTAAATCCACTATGTTAAGAGATTTTATCTATTACAAATGCTAATAAGTAACAGTAAAAATTTGATTTGTAAATAGAGAAACTACCTTTTACTTGTGTCAGATCCTTTATGCTCACATGACTAGCATCACATACTCCATTTTTCTTTGTTTCAGACTATAGATTCTGATCTTTATTCTTCTTTGTTCTACTCGTAACTCTATTCTTCAACTTCTTCTACTTCTTAATTCAATTTTCCAGCATCATAATCTCTGTTAATTTCTCATCATTTATATAGACATACTTTTGCCTCTTAATCTCCTTGCTTAGGTTTTCCATCATTTGCGCTCAGTCATACGATCATCTTCTTCATAAATCTTAACTCGGTAAACCATTTCACTTTTACCTCGTAACTTGAAATTTTCTCAGAACTCACATAATCAGGTTTAACTACTTGATCTTCACCTTAGATCTTATCATTGAATTTTCTCACTCATAGATCTTCTAAAAACTTCCTTTAATTATTATCTCCATCCATATCATCATAGATTTGTATTAAATTTGATCTTATCATCATTTACAATCGATATCATGTACTCAGTAATTCTCTTTGCAACTCAGTTACTAACTTTGTTCACTGCTCGGTGCTCGGTAACTGAAAATCGATCAACACAACTCTATACCGACTGACTCAATCTAGCTCGGTAGAGTAACTCTTTTTAGTCATAACTTAACTCTTTGCAATTTATGACTTAATCAATCAAGTGTACCAACTTGATAAAATCAAATATATAGTAGCAAACAATGATATCAACATCACTTCATCATTGTCTGATTTGTATTTGTCACCCATTTAACTTCTCCTTCGTATGATATGGTAACTCAATAAAAATTAGTAAATCAATTGCTTGACATCAATGACAAAATAATAATTGATCCAACCATTTCTACAAATATGTATACTCATTATCACTCGGTCTTCATCATCTCCATCAGTTGATCACTAGAAGGTGTTACAATGGTGAGAAAGGTTGATTGCACCCTTGGTCTCGTTAGTTGTTTAGCATAGTGGTGGTTCGTGATATGGCTTAATTTCCTCTTGTGTCTTCTATATGTCTCGTGGTTGTATTAGGCATTAACAGGTTGATATTTTGGTGCAATGGAAACCACTATTTGTAAGTGGTATTAGAGCTTGGTCATAGGTTCAAACCTTGTGCTTGTGCTGGGGGGATTTTTTAAATGGCTAGCAAGGATGATTATGCCCTTGGTATGCTTGGTTGTTCAACGCAGTGGTGGTTCATGACATGGCTTAACCACCTCTTGTGTCTTGTATATGTCTTGTGGTTGTATCAGGTATTAATAAATTGATCTTTTGATGCAACAGAAATCACTATTTGTAACAGACAGATCCTGAGAACCCTCCCCCAAAAAATGAACAAATACCATCTACAAGAGAGGATCCAATTGATCTAGATTCTGGAGCATCCACTTTAAAGGAGGCCATAGGTGATGAGAGGGATGTTCCTGGTCCTCCAAAATGGCTGGTAGATACCCACAAGTGAAAACATTTGGACCAACCTGTTGTCGTGCCCTCACTTCAAGACATCATGAGAGGGCTAATGAACCCACCACCCAAGAAGGTCAAAAAGGCACGCACACTATATACTAAAAGGAAGAATGATCAAGGAGAAATAGTGGCCACTATTTTTGTACCTCCTAGTGATAGAGATAGGTTCGAGGTCAATTCAGAGGACTATGAGATACATGAGGTCAACCATGGGAGGATAAATAAATGGGGTGATCTTAAGGACCTTGACATGGTTGTTAACGTAGTTCACGATCAGTACGAGAAGGAGTACTAGAAGAAGAAGGGAATACAAACCTTAGAAGCAAGGTTGAAGAAGATAATTTGGGATCTTGCCTCTCCTATTGCATTAGTAATACCAAAATTATCCACCTCAGACCCAATTTCATAGGGTGAGATGAGTTCATTAGGGGCGATGAAGAAGAAAGCGTTGATAGTAGATGACTAGATCTCCGCACAGCTACAATGAGTTTAGGGATTTCTTACCGAGTCCATTCTAGAGTACCTCAAGGTGATCAAGATACACTTCAATATTGGGAAGAAAATGAGTGCATGGGAATTTGACATCGCCCAATATATAGAGAAAAGATAATTCATGAAGGAGATAGCCAAGTTAGGTGAAGATAAGTTGCATGAGATGGACATCCTTGGCATTGAGACCACGAGGTACTCGGGGATCATTTTCTGACAAATGAGACTTAATTTGGACCTTTTGAAAATGGAATGAAATTCTCTTGTTCCATTTACCCCAGTTATACAGTGTCTCTCCTCCCAGTACATTAATTTTGTAAAGGATGTCATGATATTAGATCCTGAGGAAGTGGATGGGTTCACACCTATGGATTCTTTACTTTTCGATTTCGATGAGAAGATGGATAAAATATTTGACCCATCCTAGGATTTTGAAGGAGTGGTTATGGATGAGTGCACCAAGATTATTATAGTAGCTCATGAGATTAAAAATATCAGAGCTCAGATGCATACTGATCAGGTTGTTGAGGCCCAAGATAAGCTCAGGGAGGCTGAGGTCCGTATTCAATACGTAAAAGATCCTGATGAAGATAAAATGGAATGAATTTAGAAGTATAATAAGTACATAGAGGACCATTCCTTGGGGTAGTGGGTTCCCTCATCCCCTTCTCCCATTTTTGGTTTGTTTAGAGTTTTCCAGATCCCGGAGTCCTGAATCTTGATGAGTGTATAGGATTGTAGTTCTCATTATTTGATTCTTTATTCTTTCTGGAAATATGTGTTGAGCTCTCCATGGGAGCCGACAGACTACCACCCAGGTGTATTGTCAATTGTGCAGTATCATAGATTTGAGGGGTGATTTTTGACAAGGACTAGACAGATGATGTAGGTCAACTACAAATGCTTCGTTCATCGCCATGGGCAATGACTCAAAATTTAAAGTTCAAGTACAAAGGACTGACATCCAAAAATGGTGCTAGTGTTGCATTTATAATGCAAGTGGATCCTGATATGGAAGATATGACAGACTAATCTTGTGTGCACAGGTGGATCTCTCCCCTAGGAACTAGATCCCTGGTTTCCTTTTCTATTCTCATCTTTCCCATTTATTTCTTTCTATTTCAAGTTTGTAATTGTACATGATGTACACACCTGTGACTATGTACCATTATATAAACATGTATAAAATAATGTGGATAGTGTAAAATATTGTAAAGGCAAGTTGTACATTTGTAAATGCCTATATATATGCTATTTTGGGCCATTTTGAGGGTCCGTAAAATTAATGATTTTGGAGGCTATAGTGATAGTGCTAGATATTTTTCCAGGGTTGCCTTCGTCTCTTAGTTTCCTTGGTTTATAATTTCTTGATCCCTTGGAGATTTGTAAGCTCGGACCAATGCTAGCTAGATATTCACACTTGTAATGGAATGAAGGATTCATGATATTATGCTCTACCTCTCTGGTTTTTTGTTATGGTTATTGGTAAATTGTATCATTTGTTGCAATTCTATCCTTTATTCAAGAGCTTATTGCCCATTCATGAAATGAATCCCTTTACTTTTGCATATTTATGATTGATGATCATGTATGTGTTAAGTGAGTTATAATCTCATTCTTGGATATTGTTGATAGATTCATATGCAAAGTGATTATAGTTAGATGTACTCTCTTGTACCATGTTAGATCTTTTTCTTTTGATTTTAAGTTTGGCTATAACGGTTCTCCCAAAAGACTTTGTATGTCAGAATGTATACTAAACCAACATGCCCCTTGAAATAATAGTCTCATGCCCAACTCAGCTTGTCCAACACCATCATGACCTGACTACTAGGAGCTTGGGAGATATGGGAAGTTATTCCCTAGTACTCTCTTACAGGCGGATTTGGTCAGTGCTTCGATATCTGGTGACATTTCATTCTCTATTACATAACCGTGCATAAGAGTGACATCATCAGGTAACAACTCATGCAAGAGAGGACATCATAATATAAAAGATGCAAGGCTGCAAGGGATATTGGATTGATTGGAAAGAGAAAAAGGAAAATGCATTAAGCTCCCAAAGTGATTTCTTATTTATAAGATATTCACTCAATCAAGCATAAGGTTGCAACTCAGGATGTCAATATCCTTATGTAGAATGACTAGCGCATGTAAAGGATGTATTTGTATAGAAATGTGTCAAAAAGGGTAGAAAATGGGTCCTTGAAAGAAGGAAGAGATGATGACCTCTTTCCCCTGGTTTGAGAGAGAAAGAGGAATTTCCTATTATGATGCCCTCAAGATCATTACACAAAGGGGTTTAAATAATGGAGAGAAAAATAATAGGAAAATAAAATGATATTGTATGAATTTGGTAGCAAGGAAATGTAAGAGATCCGACGTTAAATGAAGAAGAGCTCTATCAACCAAATCTTGAACAATTTTCTAAACTCAACACAATCACAAAGAGAATGCTTGTTGGTATGATGAAAGAAACACACAAATTCACCATTGATAGGTTTTTGGTTTTTTGGAAAGTTCCTATGAGGGAATATTATTTTAGACTTATATTTGATAATCCAATAGATTCTTTGGGCTAAAGCTAAGAGGTCAACAAAAGGTAATATATCATTAGATGGAGTTGGTAAAAGAATGTCAAGTGGAGGTTATGATCGAGATGGGGATGGTAAAGGATTAACATGAGTTATGAAACCTAAACTGCCTCTATGATCTTGTTGAGGAGGATTAATAGGATTTTTAATGCCTTGTTCATTGACACCAAGCCCTAAACCTTTGTATCCTTGTTGAGTGGTATTATCATATCCCATGTTGTAAGGAGCCTTTAACGTAGAAGGAGAAGTTGATTCATCCCAAGGTTTGTGAGTGTGTGTTGTATAAGGAGGAATAGAGGTAGGAATATTCTCTTTGGAGAGATAATCATGCTCATCCTATTTAGGTGGTGAAGAAGAGAAATCATCTAGGAAATGTCTAACATACGGATCATGGATAATATTTTGAAGGTTTTTATAGGAATCACAAGAAGTATTCATGACATGATCACTAGGAGATTGATTTTCAGGAAGAGGATTAAAAATATTATGATTATTGTTAGGCTCATTAACAAAGACCCTTATGTTATCTATATATGTCATGCATTTTGTTAAAATTTGAAGACGTAATATACATGAAGGATTTATAATGGTTCTAAAATATGCCTTGAAAGGAAAAGATATATTAGTTAACCTCATTATATCATATGCAAGAATACCATGAAGGAATACAAACATAATAAAATGCAATAAGCTATGATTCACTCCGCGTGTTTGATAAAGAGAGGTAAGAAGGAATGTAATGACATAAGTAATTATACACAAATCCAATTTAGAGAGTTTCATATTAACAAACATACAACAAGATCTTAAAATAGGAATGTTATAACGATACTTGAGCTAAAAAGAAGAGAAATCTAACGCCAAAATCAGAATGGAAATGTTTAAGTCAGATTCACCAAAATAATGGAAGAAATGGTAAGAAATTCTAGGATGTAGATCACTCACCAAATCTTGCATACATTAGAATAGAAAAACCTCCAACAAGGAGAATTTTATTAGCACAACCAAGAGAGTAAGGGTGCTAATGAGAGATCTATACAATGTAGGGTTTTGGATTTTTTATGATAGGAATGATAAGGAAATGTAAATCTAATATGATATATAATATGAGATGTAAATTTTATCTATGAAAGTAAGTGAAAGGAAAGAAATAGTAAGAATGGACTCACCTTGAAGAAAGAAGAGGCAAACGGACCTTTAGATCTGATTTTGACTGTCAGAGAGCTGTCAAAACTAGGTAAAAATCTAGATTTGGGATTTTGATGCCTTCAATTTCTTTCTTTCAAAATCCCAGTCCTAGAGGATGAGGTCAACCTAGATGACCTAGTCTCAGACAATGTTTCAGAATTTTGACCTAGTCCCTGTAGCTCCAAATCTAATGAAAGTTTTAGGGTGCCTATGACTGTATCCAAGGCTCTCGAATCTAAATTTGATACTCCGTTACATTCTCCTACACATAGAAAATAAGAGGAAGAAGGTTTAAGGGAGGGGTTTTCCTTAGTCAAACCCCTATTTAGGAATCAACCTTGAAATGAAATAAATGTATTTGAAATAATGTTGTCATGTAGTAGAGATTAAATCCAAACAATGGAATATGTCATACCATGTATATGCAATTGTCTCTAAGTATGTAATCAAGAATGTTGATGCAATAGCTTTAAATCAACACAAAAATCAAAAGGAAATCATGTAAGGAAAAACCTCATGTAATAAATGTTGTAGTTCCCCACAATATTGGATTAGGGAAAGAGAGAAGAAGAAGACTTGATGGATGAATGTAGATCTCCTTCCTTGATGTCAAACTCCTTTTCTTGGCCTCCAGATTTGGGCTTCTAATGCCTGTAATTGCTTTCTTTGAAAATCTCAGTCCTAGAGGGTGGTGGTCAACCTGGATGACCTAGTCTCGGACAATGTTCCAAAATTTTGACCTAGTCCCTATAGCTCTAAATCTAATGAAAGTTTTAGGGTGCCTATTACTATATCCAAGGCTCCCAAATCCAAATTTGATACTCTGTTACCTTCTCCCACACAGAAAAGAAGAGGAAGAAGGTTGAAGGCAGGGGTTTTCCTTAGTCAAACCCCTATTTAGGAATCAACCTTGAAATGAAATAAATGTAGTTGAAAGAATGTTGTCATGTAGCAGAGATTGGATCCAAACAATGGAATATGTCATACTATGTATATGCAATTGTCTCTAATTATGTGATCAAGAATGTTGATGCAATAGCTTTAAATCAACACAAAAACCAAAAGGAAATCATGTAAGTAAAAACCTCATGTAATAAATGTTGTGATTCCCCACAATGTTGGATTAGGGAAAGAGAGAAGAAGAAGACTTGATGGATGAATGTAGATCTCCTTCCTTGATGTCAAACTCCTTTTCTTGGCCTCCAATGGGGAAATAAGCTAGATCAGTGGAAGGAAATTCCTTGAATGCACGATGAAAATGAAGACTTGAATGCTTAAAAACTCTTGATGGCTTCCTTGCACTTGAACGCTTGATGGGATTGAATTCTTGATAATGGATGCCTTCTATAATGGATGCTTTCTTGCACTTGGATCTCTTAATGCACAATGAATGTATGATAGCTTGCATGTGTGTGATGTTCTTGGTTGTGAAAATGAGAGGAAGAGATCTCCTTTTATACATATTTCAAGGCTCAGTTATTGCAAGCCGACCTCAATTAGAGATCGAAGAGAAAAACCTCTGCATAGGTACTAGGTGGGAAATGAATTATGTGATTGGATTAAAAATGGAAAATCATGCATATAAGTTAGAGCCAACCTCTTTCTTAAATAAGGAGAAGGACCTATATTTGAATTAAATATGCATTTAAGTGCAATATGAGGTCCTATCATAAGAAACATACTAAAGTAGGCTCAAAATGGTCCTAAAATGAGCACAAATTAAGTGCTTACTTTTTAAGACAATAAAATTTCATAGTTAAGATTAAAAGTATTGAGTATAAGCTAAATGGTATTGGTAAGAATTTTGATTTCTTCAAACATAAGGATGTAAAGTAGAGAATAAGAGTTGGTGAATTGCAATTAGATTTGATGTATGTTCAAAGACAGAGGAAAGATTTAATGAGGACTTTCTAGTTGGTGAAGGACGTGGTTGAGGTCCTGTTAGAACATCTTTCTAGAATTCTTTTTGATGCAGAGGATTACGAATGTTAGTACTAGTCTCTGAACTAGTCATCATCATTTGATTTTTTGGTTCAACATGATAGCTTGTGTGCTCAGATGACTTATGTTGTGGATACTTAAAAGAAAGGTGCAAAAAAAAAATTCTTGTGAAGTGTTATATTTTAATCTGATTTTTTGTTATTTGGCCTTTGTCGTTGCTGGCAAAAAATGGGGAGAAAATGTAGAAGACAAACTGAAAATGGACTATTTAACTCAGGGGGAGTTTTTTTGGTTTCGATGTTTTCCTGGAATTTTTTATTTTTCTTCTTTTTGTTGGTGATTTTCCATCCATGCTAAAGGGGATATTGTTGAGATGTTGTTGTTGGCATTGTTGTCATTGATGTCAAAACCTTTGTACTGGATGGTTATTCTCTAGGTGATGTACAAAATTGTTCTATTCTATGCAGTATTGCATGGTAACATATCTTATGAGTGGTTATCCTTGTTCCGGTAATGGTGGTATATCCCTTTGGTACATCTGTAGTATTTTGTGTGATATGGTGGCTAGTTGATGAGGTATGTGGAGTTGTTCCTCGCTCCAATTTTGGGAACAATTTTGGTTGACATCAGTTGAAGATATTTAGTACAAAATTATGAAGATCACTATTTTATTGGTTGTTGGTTTCCAAAGCTTTCTCTGGGTATTCATGTTATCTGGTCATTCATGTAGCATGTTACAAAAATTTTGGAATGTCATTCATGTTCCTTTAGTTGGTTATGAATTTGATGATGACCAGACATAGTCTATGTTGTGGTGTTCCCATTGACATCGAGATTCAATATCTTTCTATAATTTTGTATTGTAACATGTTTATCCTATCTATGACCTATCTATAGGTCTTGTGGTAGCATGGAGAGAAGATCTTATGTGCAACCTAACTTTTAGGTCTGATGATAGTCTGCAGTGCTTTAATGAATATTTCAATTTTGTTATTCAAGTTGACATATTTTTGTTGGCTAACTCTTTATGAAATTATATCATTTCTACAGGTATATATTTAGAACATCCTTTTGGTTCCAAGGAATGATGAAGAAGGTGTGGATGAGGAGGATGTGAATATGAATTGTGAAGTGATGCGAAAGTGATAGTCGATGAAATAATATATAGTGCAGAATTGGGTGAAGTAGTAAAGTGCTTTTGCAGTCGATTCTCATTCGGATCTTTTACAAATAGTAATAGTAGTGTTATTAACTAGAATTGTATCCATGCATGAGCAGATGCAATTTCCTCAGTTCAATTTTTTACTATAAGATTACTTTGTATTAAGATGCGATAGTTGGTTTATGTATTTAGGGCAGTTAGCCCAACCGACAATGAGCCTACTGGTAGTGAGCCTTTGTAATAATCACCTTAACCGGTGTTTATATACATGGGAATTAGCTTATCTGTGGTTTTTTCCATCTTGTATTTTCTACGTAAATCTGGTGTGCATTGTGTATGGTGTTGATTATGTGCTTTCATGATCATTTTTGTTTCACTGTCTTATTGAATTTACATTGCTACCGAATCAATTAAAGTTTAAATATATCTTGGGATAACTGACTCACCCCCCTCTCAGTTATCCGGGTTTATTAAACACATATTGAATTCCAAGGTCTAAGAGGTGTATAGTTAATGTTTGGTGTTGGTCGGACCCTAAGGCTTGTGATTCTAACATTTATGCTCAAAGGATCAATTAGGTAGTACATGATGTAGGTTATGACTTAGGGCTTGAATCTTGAGTATGTAAACTTCAACTCAATGTTAAACTTTGAGGTTTCAATGCAAACTACAAAATCTAGCCCAGGGGTTGAAGATCAAGTTGCTAGGTCTAATTGTAGAGTTGAGTAGCCAAGCGATATTGTAAGTCTAGATTTTAACTTTGAGTTCTAACATTTGTTGAGTGGGAAGTCTGAGCTTGTGCAAATTTATTCTCAAACCCAAATCGTGTAGGAAACCCTCTTAGAATGAATACTTTGTATTATTGATTTTTTTTTTTTTAATATTAAGAAAGTGACTTAAAACTTAAGAACTCAACTCTCCTCAACTCTCCTCTACATCTTTAATCAAATTATAAGAAAAAAACTATTCAAAATTTTAAAAACTCTTCACTAAAAACAAAATTGAAAAAGATCAACAAGAACACACATTCCAAAGTGAACAAGATTGGAGAACAAGTCCAACACCCCCACTATCAAAAGTGATAATCCCAATGTTATTTTTTAAATCTCAACCTTAATATATGTGCCTTGATTCTATCTTAAAACTTACTTTTTTAATCTATAATTTCCTAACCTAACGACTTTACTAGTTTAGTGACAATTCAATAACTAATTTGAACCTTTTCTCTACTAATATATGCAATATTTTCTTTCTAGTTTTCATTCAATATTTTAAAAGATAGTACTACTTGATTACCTCCTCCAATTCCAATGTGTCTAGAATCCAAGCTAAAAGTCAATTCCAATGAGCAACTTCTATGGCATAAATTCATATTTAAGTAATAAAAAAAAGGCTTCATATCAACCTAAACTTCAGAGATAGAGTAAGAACATAACACCAAAATTAGGGCAATTGGGACCCTAGTGCTTCCCAACATCATAACAATCAAAAGCCATCCCGGAATATTCCCCATGCTGCCATGTGAAATACTTTACAAACTATGCGAATATTCCCCGACATCATTTGATTGAGCATCCGAATAATTTTTCGTAGTTTGGCAAAACCACTTTATGAAAGCAGCTTTCCATAAAGTATGTATGGGACTTGCATACGTATGCATTAATTTTAAATTATTATTTCTTCCCTCACAGTTATTTTCTTCCTCAAGTAATTTCAAGGTTTGATGTAACGTAAAATTGAGTGGGCCCATAAATAAGGTCACCCATTATATGTTTTCTTATACGCATAATATGTAAGACACTCGTTTATTGAATTTTTTTTATGTTTTTTAATATGTTTATTGTTTGTTTAGGACAAAATTGTTTGTGATTATTTATAATTCTTTGCGACTTATATATTGATTAATGTATTAAGAAATATAGAGTCATACAAAGATGTGTCATAAATTTATTTGGGGTCATATTTTAAAAAGAATAAGTTAAGAAGAGATAATGGTTTTTTGTTATCTCTTCTTAACTTATTCTTTATTTTTGTAATAGTGAAATTAGTATATGTCATTTTCTATTTAGTTATAATAGTGAAACGGATTCTTTATGTTTTTTGTAAAATGCTTATTGTTTATTTAGGACAAAACTACTTGTCATTTTATAATTATTTGTGACTTGTATGTTCATTAGTGCATTTAGAAATATAAAATTCTTGAAAAAATTGTGGCATAGATATATGCGGGATCACACTTTATAGTGAAAGAATAAGTTAAGAAGGATAATGATTCTTTATATATTTGTAATGGTGAAATTAGCATGCATATGTCATTTTCCATGTAGTTGTGTATCTACTATAATGATGATATCTTTAATGATATAATATATTAAAAAATGGTATATTATTCTGTAGAGCTTTGCTCATGTTTGATTCTTATAAATATTTGTTTTATCTTTATTTTCAATCTTTTCCATACATTTGTATTTACTCTTCATTGCATTTTAGTTCACATGTAATCTATTGGTTCCTTGGCTTGAAATTATCATTTTATTTTGAGGTTTATTTCCAAGAAGTTCAAGATTGACTTGGTTAAATTGTGGGGCATATGAGAACGAGCTTGGAATTCAAATTTCCTCACCCCATTCTTGTCATTATGGGTCATTTTGAAACACCTTTTTTTTTAATCTTTTCATGTCATTGTATATAAACGCATTAAATATGGACCTAAATTTATAAGGGAAATAAATAAAACGAGTTTCAATTTTCTAAAGGGCCAAAAAGAATCAAATCCACATTATCAACATATAATCCATATATATGTTGGTGGTTGTTATATTTCATATATCACTCATTATGTTGCAACTTTATGGTCTACTGCTATTCATATTGTTGGTTTTAAATGCTGGCATATCCATTTTGTATGGATAACAATCAAACTTACATACTTATTTAAAACATTCAATTCTAATGGTTTTCATTAATTTAACAACATTCTTCGTTCAGTAAAAAAGAGGTTGCATTTCTAAAATTGTTGTTCAAGTTTTTCATTATAATATGAACTTTTATTGTAAGTGGCCTTTTTAGATCTATAAAGGATCATTGTTTTTATTTTATAAATATTAATGATCATATTTTAATCATTGTATTATATGTAGATGCCACATTATTTATTGGTAACAACAACATGATGATTAGGGAGCTCAAAGCTCAATTTTTTGGAAAATTTGACATAAGGGAATTTGGATATACAAATACATTCTTGGCATGGAGATCAATATGGATCAAACACACGAAAATACTTGGTTGACTCAGGGTAATTTTGTTGCTATCATTTTACAACAATTTAGCATGCATGATTGTAAACTAGTGAACATTCCAAATTTCTTATTGGTGCTAAAAATTCCTTAAATATCATGTATCTTAAATTATATTATTATTTTGAGGATAATTTAACATACCTTGTGCTAGTGTTGTTGGTACTACAATGTATGTAATGTTCTACACTAGACTAAGTATTGTCTAACAAGTGAGATCTTTGAGCAAGTTTATGTATAATACTTGTAAGGAGAGCTTTGAGCAAGTTTATGTCTAATACTTGTAAGGACGATAAGACTTATATTATGAGAGTTTTCAAATATGTGTGTGGTATTTATAATTATTATTTATGTTATCATATTATTGATGATTTGAAATTTTCATTATACATACTTGAGGCTTTGTGGATGCATGTAGGGAAGATAATGTGGATAGTTAAAAGTCCACTACTAGTTATGTTTTTTTTTGTTTCATGGTTTAGGAAGTTAAATGAGAAAGAGCATCTTGTGATTGTTTTTTCCTCCATAAAAGTAAATTATATGGTTGCAATACATATTTGTCTAACAAGGTGGTGTAGTTACAAAGATTTTATGCCAATTGTGGTTTTGATTATAGGTTAGTTAGAATTGGTCATGATAGTCATAATGTTCTTTGGCCAAAAATCCCATGTGCCATGATCATCCTTAGAATGAAGATGTTTAGTACCACTTTGTGAATTAGATGGTTGAGAATGATAAGATCTTCTTGCAAAAGGTTGATTCTTATGATAATGTTGTATATTCATGAATTTGGTGAGAATAAAGAAATTCTCTTGGTGCAAGAAGGACACGGGACTTCAATTCTATAATTGATATATTTATTATTCCTTTAGATGATATAAAAATGTATAGTATCATGTTGGAGGATGCTAGGATATTGTGTTATTCAATTACAATCCTAGTGTTATTACTGTTATCCAAAATCTAATCATACAACAAAATAGGCACCAAAAGAGAAATTTGCATGTACATGTTACCCAGTTAACACTATCTTACAGGTCATAGTGATTTGCATTCACTTACTACATTTATTATTAGATTGTCATTTTATGTACTCTAAGTATTGATCAAATTATTACACATTCAAAATTCATCATTGATCATTACATTGTGCATTCATAAGAATGTAGTACAAATGTCCTTTGATTCATATTTCATGTTTCAATAAA
>MU223089.1:2520576-2557653 GCA_018584345.1 Thuja plicata
TAATACAGATTTAGGATTTTCTGCATTTGACACTCAGGTCGAGTAGAGTCAGTGAAAACTCAGAATTTCCTAGTACAATAGGACTTTGATGATTTAGAAGAATAACAAATGCAACAAAATTGGTTAGAGTTGCAAGATGCCAATTTTGGAGTGTTACAGAAACCCTAACACACTTGAAATGGAACAGGTGAGCTATGTCAGTAAGCGACATTGTGCAACAGGATATAAAATTGATTGCTATGATACTTGGTTACAAATTCTACTATAGTAGTAGACCTAATTCAGTATATGCAGGAGTTCTCATGATGGCATATAGAATGGTGAAAGAGAATACTAAATACAATCTATGCGAAGTGTTAGCACAAAAATTTCTGGAGAATGTGAAACTGATAAAGAAAGACAGATCGAAGACCTTTAGATTTGGTTCACTATTGATGCATATGTACTTACACATTGAGCACAAATTTCTAGGCATGCACCCTAGTGGTTGGAGAAAAGGTATACCTATTCGAATACATGTTTTTGACAGTTACAGAAGACAGAACAATACATGGGTTGATGGTGATTTGTTTGGTATGATTAAGATTCTTCAGAGGTAGATGAAGGGAAGATACAAGATACCTGAAGACTTAGATGAGAAGTAAAAGGATACAATTTGTATCATGGTTGAAACTGATTGTGTATGCTTTGAGGCAATTATACCGAGAAAGAAATGGTGTTATCCTATGGGATATGAGGTAAGTTCTGAGGTATTAACTATGCAAATTGAACATGTCCTAGCATCTGATATAGATACATATGAGGAGAGATAGGGAACTGATGAGGAAAAATTAGCTACAGTAAAAGAGGAACAGACTAGAGGTTTGAGGAAGAGAAAAGTAGACAACATTGTGCATGAAAGTGGTATTAAGGCAGGATTCACAGATGAAAGGTTGAAGGAAGTTAAGAAGAAGTTAGCAGAGTGATCTTCTAGATTGCCAAGTTCTGCTACTGTAGCCCTTACACCTCCTAAAGTAGTGATGGTAGATATTCCACCTCCTACGGTTATTTATGTAACCTCCCCTCCACCACAACAGACTTCCCAGGCCGAAAAGATTATTCCTAGAGTGAGTACCAGATCCAGCAGACAAATTTCACCACTTAAAGAACCAAGCACTGTGAGAGAAGAGAAGAAACCTGAAAGTAACAAGCATATATGGAAACCTAAATTGAACATGATTAAGAAGAGAGCTATCAAGCAACGGAAGTTAGTTTCTATTAACAAATACTATGACAGGTATGAGGAAACTGATAAAATTTGGATTGAGGATGTTGTAGTTAATAATTTACTTGTTTTCAAAAAGAATCTATTAGAGATAGAGGGTAGTATACCTAAAGAGTTATATGGTATATTGGAGACCAGGAAACAGCTAGCACAAATTGAGGATGAAACTATCAGAAACCAAGAAATTGATAATATGTTTCCTGTAGTTTCTATGCAAGAAAGAGACAGAATATTAAAGAACTGAAACCTCTATTAAGAACTAAGACTAGATTAGTGAAGATTATGGCAAGAAAATATGATGAAGTTACTGAAGAGACTCAGAAATCACTAGACCAGATATTAATGAACACTATTCCTGAAAAGACCCCACTTCTTACAACTACTTTTCCTACACCCTTAGGAATGGGAGAGAGTTCAAAGACAGCTAAGGCAAGTGTTGAGAAGAGCGAAGTTGATATGCAACCAGATTTCTATGTTTTTGGTGTGTCTGTGACTCTTGACACTTCACTTGATGAGAAGGACCTATTTTGAAGAAAATAATGACAATACAGTGACTGAGGAAGGACATAAAGAATTGGAGAAGAAAGAAGAAACAGAAAATGTTGAATTCAAGAATGAAGTTGACACATCTTCTACCTTATTGTTGGCAAGTAAAGACAAAAATGTTGATATGGATGTTGATTGCATGGATGAGGATGAGTTGGTAAAATTAGATTTTACTGCACTTACTAAAGCAAAGGAGAGATCTGATAAGAAAAGTGACAAAAAGACCAAGGTGATGTCTAGAGCAATTGATATTATGAACAAATTTCTCCCAGTGCCTATTATTTTCCAGAACAGAGATGATGTAGAGAATCTGAATTTGGCACTTGATGCGTTTTATGGACAGTATGAGAACTTGGTAAAGATTGCAGAAGGAAAGGCAGAAAAGAATTACTCAGAGAAGAAGCTTTTTGAAGTTTTCCAGTCTATCTCATGGGACTTGGGCATTGTGAGAACCAGTACAGTAAATGCAAATAGTTGTATTGCACATGGTAGGAAACTATTCAGCTATTGCATAAACCCTATCAGACATATTGAGAATGTTGAAGACATTATTGCCAAGGACATGGAAACCTTGAACATCATGATGGACAATTGTGAAACCTCTTCACAATCTGTAATGGACTTGGACAAAGAAGTAACAAGAATTTTGGCTAAAATAAATGTATTGGATATTTAGAAAGGGAGATTTTTGACAAGGTTTGGTTTGCTAAAGATTTTAATCACTCCTAAGCTATCAATTATTGAAGCCCACTTATCAGACATGGAGAAAACTGTAGAATCATTGGCTAACTCTATGCCAACAGAGTTGAAAGAAGCAGAGACATCATCATTTGCATTAAATCGACTAATTCATGTTAGTCAACTTTTTCTTAAGTCATGGAGTACAGAAGTGAAGATCTTGGAAGATTCCTTTCAAGATATTTTGAAATTGGTAAGCAAGCCCTAATTTTATTACTTTTTATGCACCTTTTTCATTGTTGTCGGGAGAAGAGAGAAGAAAAAATGAATAGAGGAGAAGGGAGAAGAGAAAAATGAATAGAGGAGAAGAGGGAGAAGATAATGTATAAGGAAAGACATTTTTGTTTTGTTGGAACACAGTCATTTTTTTGTTAAGTGTTGTCATCAATGCCAAAAAGAGATATTGTTGGAAAGTGATCAATTTTGTATGATGTGATCCACTTTTTGGTTTTAATTTATGGAAACACATCTGGCATAATGATCGATTAATTTAAAGTTAAGCTTTGTTGACTCTAAAATCAGCTAAGTACAAAAGCATAAATATAGAGGTATTTTGAGTATCAAAGATCTAGATCGATGAGTTACAAAAAGTGAGATTAGAAGAAGATATTATGGGGTATGTATGACCTCCACCTAAGATCGATTTTTTTTTGGTGATGTTTACAGTGAGTTAGAGAGATTTGAAGACAGACATACAAACAACAGAATAGTGATACAGAGCAGCTGGACAAAAGCGATGATTCAGGGAGTATGACATGGACTCCTAGAAATCGGAGTTGGATTATGATTTTTTATAACCTATATTTTTATTATGTAAGAGGGACGACTATGCATTTGATATTTGCTTTATTAAATGTATTTTGTGTTGAGAGCTGACTATGTACTATTTGTATTTGAGAGATGACTTGGTAAAGAAGAAAGATATATATGTAAGATCTTTTGTTGAGTGAAGAAAGAGTTGTGTGAATAGATTTTTGGATATAATATGCGAATGGTAGAGCAGAGGATGACAGAGATCATTGAAGAAATATGACTAGAATTATCTAAGCATTAGAGATGCTTATTTTATTCATTATTGAGAACATTTTGTAATAGAACTATATTGTAAGAGTTGTATGCTCAGTTGGCCCCTAACAGGGTGTTGTATACCTTTAACAGGGTTGTTATTCCTTTAACAAGGAAATTTACTATGTAATATTTATCTCCTAACAGGGCTAGGTCTCCTAACAGGAACACTATACTTTAGTGCATGCTTGTGGGTACCATCCCCACTGGGGTTTTCCCTTGGCCAGGGTTTCCTCAAAAATAAATAATGGTGTTATGAGTACTGTGTTATTTTCTTATGTTCTTTTCATTTCTGCAAGCTTATGGATTATTTATAATTGGTTAAAAAGTTCTATTAAGTGTTGTAATATTGATTCATCCCCCCCCCCCGCTCAGTATTACCTAATCCTAACATGTGTGTATGTTTTTTGTGCTTACATGTCGTAGGGTAGACATACTACTATGTGAAGTATCATCTCCCCTTTCCCTTGTGGATCTTAGGTGTAAGAGAAATGTGATAGTGACACCCACATTTTTCATTTATTAGAAGGGTCTTCCCTGAAGAGAAAAGTATTATTAAATGCACTAGACAACTGAGAGGGGGGTGCATTATTTGTCAATAAAAATTTTAAACCTTTCCTTGAATAAGATCCACAAAAACTTATTTATAATATTTAACCACAAAAAGATATAAACATGACAGATCATGTAAAAAGAAGAAACCACCAAACACAATGAAACACCAAATTTACATGGAAAACCTTGTTAAGGGAAAAACCATAGAGAATATTAATTTTCAAATATATAAACACTTGTTAGGGTGGCACTGGTTAAGGTGATTTTTACAAAGAAAGTCTCACTTCCAAATGCTTACTGCCAGAGGGCTCACTGTCAAAGGACTCACTACCTAGATGAAGAAGAATAAAAGAGAAAAGATCCAATACTATTGGTGCACTTCTAAAACTCAACCAAATGATCTGTAGATACCTTATGCTCATTTATTTTGGTATCTAACACATGAAATTTCACACTACATAGTACCACACTTTGCACCAAATCATAGATATAGGGAGATAGATCTTATTTTATACATCACCATCACATATGCACACACTTTTACAACACTCGCACAAGTACACACACATGCCACACTTTTCCACAATCATTTTTTCTTTACTTATATCTAACTCACACTAAAAAAATATTCCAAGGTTAGCTAATCATCTTAACCAAACATAATTCAAATTAGGTTGGCACCAAAACATTCCCGTAGTGGAAAGGAATGAGAATGGGACCACAATGTGCCTTAATTGGGACAAAAATAAATATCACACACATTAGTCTTCAACGTCCATTCACCAAGGATTTTAATTAAAGTGTAAACACCCAAGTTTGGTCAAACCTAGAATAAGAACATTATCAAACTTTGAAACCATGCCTCTAAAATGTACCCAAAATCTTGCACCATCTAAACTGAATTAAGATAAGGACATTATAAGCTCAATTCCAAAACTAAAACACCATAAAACCAACATGCGGAGAAATGCAGAGCATGCATTTCATGTAGGAAACTTTGTTAACCATTGTAATACTTAGACAAACACTAATTTCTTTAAACTACAATCCAAAGAAGAAAAAATCAAATCCAACACTTCTAAACACTGCTTAATAGCATACCCAAATTGCGTCAATAGATTTACGACATAAAAGAAATGTGAAGCATATCTCTCATAACTACGATGCAAGAAACTCAGTAGCATCTACAATAATTAGGCACCAATGAAAACAATAGGATGTTGGCATCAATTACAACACCAATAACTAAACCAACTACTCATTCTACTCAAACCTACAACAAGTACTCACCCCAAGGGAATGACCCAAGTGGTACTTCTTCAGCCCACTATACAAATTGACATTAGGATAAAGTTGTGATAGCTCAAAAATCTTGATTATCAACCTGATAGTTCTCCAATACCCACATTCATGTGAGGTATATAGAACTCATTTATGGGTCTGTTATAGGCTCTTAAGGGAATCATCAACAATAGGTTGAGTTTCAGGTTTTGTTGAAGTTGCCCTACTATGATCCACTATTTTAGAAACCCAAAAACCCTATGCTTGATAGTGCATGAGGTCATACATTTAAATCTTCCACACACACATTATTCATTATCAAGACATAAATTCCTTAGTCCATAAGGTCCCTAGACCTTCGGGGTAAGAGATAAAATTATTCTCGTGCCATGTAAGGGGGATCTTGTGACACTTGATTCTTTACTTGTCCACTTTGTCTAAGTATATGGATTTATCTCCAGTGAGGATTGAATAGAAGTATCCACTTTCTATCATAGGTGATGATTATCTTCTAAGTGTTTTCAAATTTTTGATACCATTAAATAAAACTTTGGGCTCGTGTGGGCCTTTTCACATTCCTCTACTTTCTATTGGAGATGAAAGAGACCACTTTGTTTGATGTGTCTTATGTGAGTATTAAAATTATCTTCCTATCAAACGTCACTTGTTTAAAACCTTCAAATATTTACCCAAACATGTTTTTCATATCAAACTTTTCTCAAAACATTGGCCAGATAAAAAAATTTACAAACATAGGAAAACAAAAAACTCAGAGCTTTGTTTCAACTTCCCATACACAAGTGTCCCTTAGGTTGCATCACTTGCATAGTCTTCCTTCATATTATGTCACTAGTCTCTCATAATACCACTCTTTAACTATTTTCTTAGTCTATCATATCATACCTTTCATGGTCATTCATTTCATTTATCCTAGTTTGTGACCTTAGATTTCATTTAGAACCTTTGTCAACCTTGATATAATTTTATGTTAGTAATAACTAAGAGGGGGGGTGAATCAGTGACCTAAAAAATATTCCAATAATCAACCCAAAAACTTAGTACCACACTATTAAGCCTCTAGTTATCTTCAGTCCTATAAGATGAATGCCTCCAAATACTATTATCAATTTACTACTACTCGGAATACTTTGTTAAACCTTCTACTATATGTTTACCGAATAGCAGTTTGTTAATTTACCAAAAGATAGTAAATTATCTAGAGTATACTGATCAATCCAATTAAGTTATGTGTAATGCAAAACGCTAAGGTAATGACTCATTAACACATTGACACATGGATTTTAAATGTGGAAACCCTATTAAGGGAAAAACCACTTGGGACCTAACCCAAAATTTTCACTCTTCTGAAGTGAGCTTGGTGAAGAACCAACCCTGTTAAAGGTTACAAACACACTGTTAGGTGTGACCTTGTTAGAGGATTTAAAATTTTAGTCTATCACTTGATATCGGACATATCTATGCTACCTTCCTTGATCAAACACTCACTTGGCCTGTCAATAGCTATCTGGCATCTCATGATATCTTCGTGATCAAACTTTTTGATACTCCTTTGGATGTATCTCAATATAGAGAGGATCTTTAAATCACGCTCGGTTAAGAGACTTTCTAAATCAATGGTTAAACTGAAATAATATGATTTATCGACATATACAACTTATACTTGCATATTTCAGATCTATTGTAATCTCATAAAACTAATTCTGATCAATATATCTTGGTTTATACCTTTGCTCCACTTTGATTCTACTCGATGATGTTGTGCTCTCTTGCTCGGTGTCCACAGAAAACTTTAGCTCTTTCCTCAGCTTGATTGATCAGGACTGTATGAAGTTTCTCTTCAGTATCCTTTTTCATTCATTTACCCACCATAATTCATAATGAATTGAGTTGTCTCTTTATAGACATGATCTCACCATTGTTAGGTTCTTGACTTTCTTGATCTTGGTGTGATCCACAATTCTCGCCAATTATATTTAAAGAAAAACTCATGTTTTATCTCACAGAGATCTTCTTGCCAACTGGACAAAACAACTTTAAATCCCTTACTTATCTCTGGCTTTATCTTGTTGCTGAAAACAAAGATAACTACCAGTTAACTCCATATTTAGCTCTACCAGCTAGATATTTTGTTGTTTCTGAACTCAAGTTAATTTTGATGTTTAACTCTTTGATAGCTTCAGTCAACACTCCAGTTCTCCTCGGGCTTCTTTGTCAGTTTACACTATGTTTCTGGTCGTCGATTATCCTTGTGATTCTGCTTGTCGGTGTTCTTGCTCAGGAATCACTATGACTTGACTTCTGATGATCTCTGTCTATTGGTGTCCACTGACCCTCGGTATTTGAATTCATATTGTGAATGCTTGCCTTTTATGCATTACTGAAAGCATAATCTTTTATCTCTCTGATTCTCTGAATTATTTAACACTGTGATTATAACCGATTAGATTATATCAATTTGACATCAATGAAAATACAATCCATTAACTAATTTAATGTCTTGCATTATCCTTCTGCATTTTGGTGATCAACTTAACATCTTTAAACATTCAATCAGTTACATGTCATCAATCTCTCCCTTTGGCATTGATGGCAACATACTACATTATCATACTATACTATTACTAATACAATATGAAATATACAATTTCATCAAGCTTTCCTAATGTAACTATTAAAAGTGTTTAGCTCTTGGTAAGCTCAAAATAGCTTAGATTTGTTTCATGCAGAATGGTTGTCTTCAATCTTCAATCCCTTCTATGGATAGATGTATCTTCTTATATCTCTATTATGATATGTGCTCTACCTTAACTGTTCCTCTTCTTGATAATCTCTTTTTCCTTTGACAATAATCTTTCTCTTTGTCTGAACTCTCTCCCTTTGTTACTTCTCTCCCTTAGATGGATATTTCATATGTAATCAATTTCTCTCCCTTAGAATATTGATTAACTCTTTCTTTATGATTTTGAGGAGCTTCTACCTTCATGGATAATGATATAATCTCTCCCTTTATCATATCTCTCTCTCTTATGATGATGAAATAATCTCTCCCTTTATGAAAATGAGATCATCTATCCCTTTATGATCATATCTCCCTTTATATGATAATGGAATCATCTCTCCCTTTGACAACAATGCCAAACAAAAAATAATCATTTATATCATGTTCCATCCCTTTGCATAATATATTCCTTGAATTTCCCTATCCATGAGCAATATAATGTCTATGGTTTTTGGTGTAGATTTGTACCTTGCTATGTACATATGTATCTGTTGTTGTCCATCAAAGTGTTTGCATCAAAATGAATGATCTTCATATTTTGTATTAGTTGATGCAACCTCCTAGTCAGCTTACTGACCGATAGACAAGGGTTGGACCCCTAGTCTCTATCTCAGGTACTCAAATGTATCCTTCAGTAATGACTTGATGAATATATCAGCTAATTGTTCATTTGATTGAACATATTCTAGTGTCACTTCCTTTTCTTTCACTTGATAGTGATACTTTATAGCAATATGCTTAGTCTTAGCATGCATGACTGGATTCTTAGAGATGTTTATTGTACTAGTGTTATCACAGTAGATAATTACTGGTTCAAGAATCTTCATATTCATACCTTCCAACAATTGTTTGATCCATGCAATATTGGAGAAATTTGCAGTAGTAGCCACATACTCTGCTTCTACAGTAGACTGAGAGATGCAACCTTGCTTCTTGTTGATCCATGTGACAATTTTGTCACCCATGAAGAATGCTCCTCCAGTTGTGCTCTTTCGGTCATCAATGTTTCCAACCCAATCAACATCTGTATAAACTTGTAGCTCAAATTTTCCTTCTCTTTTGTACCATAAGCCATATTCCTCGGTGTTCTTTAGATATCTCAGAATTCTCTTGATAGCAGTCATATGTGATTCTTTGGGATTAGTAGAGAATCTTGCAACTATTCCAACTGCGTGTGCTATATCTGGTCTTGTGTGAACAACATACATCAGTTTTCCAATCATTGATCTATATAAGGTATGATTTACCTCATTGGATTTGTCTTCTTTTGTCAGCTTACATATGGTATCCATAGGTGTTCCAACTGGTTTAGAATCCTCCATCTTGAATATCTTTAGCACTTCCTTGATGTATTTGGACTGAGTGATATATATTCCCACATCTTGTTAAAGAATCTGTAGACCAAGAAAGAATTTGATCTCTCCAAACATAGACATTTCAAATTCTTGCTCATTTCATTAGCAAAGGATTTGCATAACAATTCATTTCCCCAAAAAATTATATCATCAACAAAAATTTCAGCAATCAGAATATTACCATCGGTATCTTCTTTTAAGTATAGATTGCTATTTTCACCTGTTTTAACAAATTTTATGCTAATGAGATATGAGTGAAGTCTTTTATACCAGGATCTTGGTACTTCTTTCAATCCATATAAGGCCTTTTGTAGTCTATATACCATGTTTCTCTTGTCTGGATCAACAAACCCTTCTGGTTGTTCAATGTATACCTCTTCTTCTAGTATTCCATTCAGGAATGCAGATTTGACATCCATCTAGTATACCTTGAATCCTTTAAATTTAGCATAAGAAAGTAAGATTCTAACTCCTTCTAGTCTAGCAACGGGTGCAAAGGTTTCTCCATAATCAATGCCTTCTTCTTGCGCATATCCCTTGCATACTAATCTTTCTTTGTTTCTAGTGACTTCTCCATTCTCATTCAGCTTGTTTCTGAATATCCATTTGTTAATGATGACATTCTTGTCATCTGATCTTGGTACTAGTGTCCATGTATTGTTCTTCTCAATCTGTTCTATTTCTTCATTCATAGCACTAACCCATTCTTCATTCTCAAGTGCATTGTTAACAGATTTAGGCTCAAAAGTACAAAGTAAACATCTGGTGTTAAGTGACTTACTTATTATTCTTGTTCCAGCCTTCTTGTCTCCTATGATTTGATTTTGTGGATGATGTCTTCTGACATACTTGGAAATTTTTGGTTCAGATCTATGTTCATCGTTCTGATCATCTCCTTGATCTTCATTCTCATCTCCATTATTCAGAACATCATCTTAAGGATTATCCCAATTATCAATAATTGTATCCTAATGCTCAGGTGTAATATCCTGATGCTCGGGAGTGACACACTATTGCTCAGGTAGAGTCTCAGGTTCTGTATAAACAAACTTGTTGTAGTCCTTTGGTTCCTTTTTGCTTTCCTTATCATTCTTTTCTGCAAATTCATCTATTTTCACATTTGCACTTTCAATGATTTTGTTAGATGAATTGTTAAGACATTTATAGGCCTTGCTTTTGGTTGAATACCCTAGGAAGATACCTTCTTCACTTTTGCAGTCAAGTTTTACATTTCTATCATCCTTCAATATATAACATTGACTACCAAAGATTCTGAAGTAACTTACATTGGGTGTATGACCATACCAAATCTCATAGGGTGTCTTCGTTGTGTCCTTCTATTGTACTTTTTTTAGTGTGTAGATAGCAGTACTGAAAGCTTCCCTCCAGAAAGTTTGAGTGATTCTTTTCTCAATCATGAATGTTCTTGCACAGTCAACAATTGATCTATTTCTCCTTTCAACAATTCCATTTTTCTGTGGTGTTCTCGGTGCAGAAACTTGTCTTTTAATTCCATGCTTATTGCAATAGTTAGTGAATTCATCTGAAGTAAATTCCCCTCCTCTATCTGACCTTAAGCATTTCAATTTATTTTCACTTTGTTTTTCTACCATAGCTTTATACCATTTAAACATCTTAAATTCTTCTGATTTATCTTTTAAGAACGTGACAGTCATCATTCTAGAATAATCATCAACAAGAAGATAAAATATCTATCTCCATAATAGCTCTTTTTCCTCATGGGTCCACATAGATCTGTATAGACTAATTCTAGAATTGCATTAGATGTATGGGTTTTACTCTTGAAACTAGACTTTTTCATCTTAGCTTTTTGACAATTCTTGCACATGATATGCTCAGGCTTAGTCATGCTCGATAAGCCTCTAACATTCCTCTTGTTGCTTATCTTTATCATGTTTTCAAAGTTTACATGACACAATCTTTTGTGCCACAACCATATATCTTCATTTCTAGCCATTAAACAAGTGGTGTTAGTGTCATCAAGATAGAAAAGGTTACCTTTTGTCTGCTCATCAGTACCAATTAACCTTCCTGATTCATTGTAGATCTTTTCCTTCTTATTTTCAAATGCTACTCTGTGACCTAAATTGTTCAGCTATGAAACACTTAATAAATTATAATTTATTCCTTTTACCCAATAGGCATTTTCACATTTTATCGGGTTATTCAACATTATGGTTCCTTTACCTTCAACTGGACAAGATGTATCATTTCCCATTCTCACTAAACCACCATTATAGTATTCAAAAGTCTCAAAATTTTGTTTATCACCAGTCATGTGGTGAGTGCAGCCACTATCTACAATCTAGACATCATTTTTACTAACTTTAGATATGAGTGCAGTTTCTACATACCTTTCTTCATCTTCATCTGAATTATCCTTCATGGCTACAAATACCATTTCGATGTCTTCTTTTGATTTGGTATCGGTGTCATCGGCTCTGTTCTCAGCAGGTAACAAGATTTCTTCCCCTTGTCCTTTTAGTCTCAGTTATCTCTCTTTTCAGATTGTCGGTTGCTACGGTAATCTCTATTATCACCTTTATCAAACTTCTTCTCATATGATCTGTCATTTCCTCTTTCATCTTTCCTTCGGTTTGGACATCTTGCAAAAAAGTATCCAACCTCTTTACAATTGAAACATACAAGTGGTAATTTACCTTTGTATCTACCTTTGCCTCTCTGCAATCTTCTTTTCATTAGTGCTTCAATTTCATCAAGTCCTTGATCCTCATTATCACTCTCACTATCATTTCTAACAAAATATCTATGACTTGAGTTACTTATCTTTAGAGAAGATTTGAATGTAGATTCTATAGATGGTAAGACACTATTATCAAAGTTAAGACACTATTATCAAAGTTATTCATCTCAAATGAAATTAGTCTACCAATCAGACTATCTAGAGTAACTGTATTATTTGTAACTGCTCTCATTTCTTGAATAGCAGAAACTCTAATAACATAAATAGGTCGTAAGGTTCTTAAAATTTAACTTACCACTGTCTCCTCTTCAAGTAAACCTCCAACTCCTCAGATAGAATTTAATGCCTCTTTGATTCTGTAGCTAGACTAAGTGATGTTTTCTCCTTCTTTCATCCTTAGGTCATCAAACCTCCCTCTTAGGCTTTTTGTCTTTGCTCTTAGTACATTGGCATCTCCTCCATGTACTAGCTTCAACTTATCCCACATTTGATTTGCAGAGGTGCAGGTTTTAACATCTTCAAACTCAACATCGGATAGTGATGATGCAAGTTCTATCATCATGCAGTTATGCCCATGCTTTACTCTTAATTGCTCAAGAGTGTGAGGTCCTGTCGGAAACACATATTCAGTATCTAAGTATTGAATAATATTATTTCCAATACCTGATAAGTGGAGTCTTATTCTACTTTGCCATGATGAAAAGTTGTCTTTATTCAACTTGGGCACATCTCTTCTGTTCATCTTATGATCTTTTGCTTGAGCTGTTAAACTCCCTTTATAAGCACACAAGCTCTGATACCAATTGTTAGTAATAATTAAGAGGGGGGGTGAATCAGTGACCTCAAAAATATTCCAATAATCAACCCAAAAACTTAGTACCACAATATTAAGCCTCTAGTTATCTTTAGTCCTATAAGATGAATGCCTCCAAATACTATTATGAAATTACTACTGCTCGGAATGCTTTTTTAAACCTTCTACTATATGTTTACCAAATAGCAGTTTGTTAATTTATCGAAAGACAGTAAATTATCTAGAGTATACTGATCAATCCAATTAAGTTATGTGTAATGAAAAATACTAAAGTAATGACTCATAAACATGTTGACACATGGATTTTTAACATGAAAATCCTGTTAAGGGAAAAACTACTTGGGACCGGTAACCCAAAATTTTCACTCTTCTGAAGTGAGCTCGGTGAAGAGCCAACCCTGTTAAAGGTTACAAATACACTATTAGGTGTGACCTTGTTAGAGGATTTAAAATTTTAATCTGTCACTTGATATCGGGCATCTCTATGCTACCTTCCTTGATCAAACACTCACTTGGCCTGTCAATAGGTATCTGGCATCTCATGCTATCTTCCTGATCAAACTTTTTGATACTCCTTTGGATGTATCTCAATATAGAAAGGATCTTTAAATCCCGTTGGGTTAAGAGACTTTATGAATCAATGGTTAAACTGAAACAGTATGATCTGTTCACATATACAACTTACACTTGCAAATTTTTTAGATCTATTGTAATCTCATAAAACTAATTCTGATCAATATATCTCGGTTTATATCTTTGCTTAGTGTCCACAAAAAACTTTATCTCTTTCCTCAGCTTGATTGATCAGGACTATATGAAGTTGCTCTTCATCAGTTTCTCTTCAGCATCCTTTTTCATTCATTCTCCCACCACAATTCATAATGAATTGAGTTGTCTCTTTATAGACATGATATCTTTGTTGTTAGGTTCTTGACTTTCTTGATCTTGGCTTGATCCATAATTCTCGCCAATTAGATTTAAAGAAAAACTCTTGTTTTATCTCACAGAGATCTTCTTGTCAACTGGACAAAACAACTTTAAATCTCTTACTTATCTCTGGCTTTATCTTGTCGCTGAAAACAAAGATAAGTACTAGTTAACTCCATATTTAGCTCTGCCAGCTAGATATTTTGTCATTTTTGAACTCAAGTTAATTTTGGTGTTTAACTCTTTGATAGCTTTAGTCAACACTCCATTTCTCCTCGGGCTTCTTCGTTGGTTTACACTATATTTCTGGCCATCGATTATGCTTGTGATTCTTCTTGTCGGTAATGGTCATCGGTGTTCTTGCTCGAGCATCACCGTGACATGAATTTCAAGCATGTCTATCGGTGTTGACTGACCCTCGATGTTTGAAGTCATATTGTGAATGCTTGTCTTTTATGCATTACTGAAAGCATAATCTTTTATTTCTTTGATTCTCTGAAGTCTTTGACACTTTGATTATAACTGATTAGATTATATCAAGTTGACATCAATGACAATACAATTTATTAATTGATTTAATGTCTTGCATTATCCTTCTTCATTTTGGTGATCAAATTAACATCTTCAAACATTCAATCAGTTACATGTCATAATTTTATCATGGTTCCTAGTTTGTACTTAGATCCCTTGACATTGTCATAATCTTTTAATTATAATATTTTCCTTTGACCTTATTTTATTAGGTTATCTTTAGAGTTTGATCCCATCTCATTTCTCACCTTTGATTTTCATTGTCAAAAGATTTTAGAGCTATAGGGTACATCTTATCTCCTTTAGGTTTCATTTTCCCTCCATCCTCTGGCGTCATATTATTCATTACCTTGGGCATATATCATATACGTCCATACACATGGTTGAAAAAATATCCCAAGTTGCTAGAAAATAACAAAATTCCCCCCAAAAACCCATCGAAAATTTCAACCCAAGACAACCTTAGTTTGATCCCACACAAAGCCCATACATTGACTCGAATAGGGAATCACCAAAAAATTACCAAATATAATTATATATGGATCTATTTGGAGCACCACAAAAACCTAACTTTGGAAATGATTCACAATTCCCTAGACCAAGATCCTCGGTTATAATTAATTTTGAGAAATTGGTGCAGGAGCACCTATGAAGTCACCTAAGGTCACCATGGATCCAATCAAAGGAAGAGGTTCAAATTCATCCCTAAATGTAAATTTGGGTGTATTAGAACCAATAATGACAATTTGTAATAAAGAATGCAATGAAATGTTGCCAAGTCCTATTTGTCCAGGTAGAGGACTGGGACATTAAAATATTGTAAGTTGGGTCAATAGTACCCAAAGGGTCTAATTAGGATTTAGAAGTGTCTAAAAGATTCAAATAGACCCTAGAAGTGGAATTGATTAAGTTAGAATGCTTAAATTTTAATAAATTGTAAGTTAAGAATTCAAATATTTGAATCTTAACTGTTACTTGAGTTTAGGAGGGAAATGATTTTTTAGTGACTAAATATGATTATAATCAAACCAAACCGAATTGAGTTGGTTGATATGGTTACTAGGCATCATATATTATTGGCCTATGGTAGGGAAAACACACAGTACGGCCTAGTACAGATATTGTACAGATTTCACAAGTTTGAAGCAATAAAGTGGTAGTTTTTGCAAATTTCTTATTTTTTGAATATTTTAATGAGTCTAATTCTTTGAATAGACATTGATGTGAGTTTTAGAGTCTCTTTAAATCTATTTTCAATCCATTTGTATTGATTTTTCTTTGAAAGTCTCTTACTGCACTTTGACAAAGCATAGTTTTGCATTGTTTTAGAGGCATGGAATGAGATTCATCCCCTTTTTGTAACCATTGTAACTTGGGGATGAATCACACATTTGTATCATAAATATCTAACACTAAATATGCAATAAAATCTATCATATGTTGCAGGAGATCTCCATTTGGTGTTTATTGCAGGGTTAAGGAGCATGAAAATGCTTGGAATGTTATAGCAGCAACATATTGGGCCTCATGAGGAGCACTTTTTTATATTGGGAAGCACTTAGTTATATTTAAAGGATGGTGAATCAACCTTTGGTTGGTTGATATTTCTCTTGAAAAGTCCATATTGAAGAAGCCTTAATTTTGGAGGGTTTGGGAAGCCTAATTTGGGGCTTTTGATGTTCCCAAGGTTTTGAGACTAATTTCATTCATATTTAAGTTTTTTAGGACATAATTAACCACTTTCCAAGAGTTGGAGTCTTTTCATTAAGTTTATGATATAGTTCCTTTGTAAAAGTGCCCATTTTATGCATTTTTTGGGTCCCAAAGTTGTAACATCAGGGTATGGTCTAACAAAACCTACCTCTTTCTTTGTATATGTTGTAAAAATTGATAAAGGGTATCTAAAAACCTAATTTTTTTTCCAATTCATTTAGAAGTTTTTGGATTTATGGGCTCTGGAAGATCATTGTTGTCTTAATGCAATACAATTAGGCCTCTTGAAAAAATTCAAGTCCTTTGTGCATAGCCCATAGAAATTGACTCCATAGTCAATCGATTCCTTATGAATTTGGTTGAATTTAGTCTCTTTTGGATTTAGAAATCCTGATTCAAAGTGTTGGGTTGAAATCTCCTTTTGAGTTATTTGGGAAGGGTGTCTTTGAACCTTGTATTTCCCTTATATGATCAATCCTTCCATTTTGTCAAGAAGACCACTACCCTATCCTCTGTTCCAAGTGGTATGAGATCAATTAAGAACTTGGGAGGAAAGTTAGGTGTGCATTTTTGAAGAAGATTTTGAATACTTTGAAGAAGAGGCTCAAAACATGCCTCCAAAGATGACAAACATGGAGCTTGCTAGGATGGTCATGGAGCAAGCAGAAAGGAACAAAAGATTGGAAGAAGTCATTGAAAGATTGACCAATCTTGTTGAGCAGAGGGATTTAGACCCTCGTGGTGATGAAGGTGAAGCAGAAAAGGAACCTGATGAAGAAAGGTTGGATCCTGAGGATGCTAGACTAGTGAAGATCTTGAAGGCAATTAAAGGAGGAGAATCCAAAGTTAGAGTAGAGATCCCAATGTATTATGGGAAGATGGATGAGGAAGTTCTCCTTGAGTTTTTTGGTGCTATTGAGAACCACTTTGACTGTGAGGACATTGAAGACAAGCACAAAGTGAAGATTGCAAAATCAAGACTTAAGGGTCATGCATTACTATGGTGGGATTGCCTACAAGAAGAAAGGTGGAAGAAAAGTCTACCAAAGATCACATCATAGCCTAGAATGATGATAAAAATGAGGGAGAAGTTTCTACCTGAGGACTAAAAGGTTCAACTCTTCAAGAAGATTCAAGGGTTGAAGCAGAAGGACATGGATGTCCAAAGGTATACAGAGGAATTCCACAAGCTTGACATAAGAGCCTCTCATGATGAAGATGTGGAAGAGAAGGTGGCTAGATATCTTGGAGGGCTGAGGTACAACATCCAGGATGAAATGAGCATGGCCACACCTAGAACTCTTGAAGATTGCTACAAGTTGGAAATGAAAGATGAGGACAAGCTAAGAAAAAGGCAAGAGAAGAAAGGTAGTTCAAGAGGGAAACAAAACAAGGGCAAGGGAGTATATCCAAGCTAAGGACAGAATAAGAAGGGTAAAGAGAAATTCTTAGATTAGAAAGGAGAAAAAATAAATGGTAGAGGAAAGAGCTTCCCTGGAAAGTGCTACAAGTGTGGTGAATAAGGGCACCCATTCTACAAGTGTCCTAAAAGAGAATCCAAGAAAAATGATAAGACGGTCCAATTGGTACAAGGAGAAGATGAAAATAAGAAACAAGAGGAAGAATAAGCACACCATGACTATGCATATCCTAAAGAAGGTGAGTGTCTCTTGATGGGAAAGTCACCTATCCAACATATACCCAAGGTATCTATCTTTAGAACAAATTGTAAATGCTATGGAAAAATATGCAAGGTTATCATAGATTCTGGTTCATTTGATAATATAGTGTCCTATGAGATGGTAAATAAGTTAAACTTACCTAAATTTCCTATTGGTAGACCATATAGGGCCTCTTGGGTCAGTAATGATTAGAACATTGTGATTAATGAGCAAGCATACATAGATTTTTCAATTAGGACTTATGTTGATAGGGTTCAATGTGATATAGTTCCCATGACATGTTGCCACATCATCTTAGGGAGACCATGGCAGGCTTCAAGAAAGACCATTCATTATGGTTTGAAGAATGAGTATGTAGTGCACAAGGAGGGAAGAAAATTCACTCTTAAACCTCTTCCAAGTCAAGTAGAAGAAGTTAGTAGCATCATTTTCTTTGGTGCAAAAACATATGTTGATTTGCAGATTCCAAAGTATGGGAAGATGGTGACTATAGAGTAGCAGCCTAAGACCACTTTATTGGTCTTGAAAGATGAGTTTTTGGACAATCATGAGGCACTGACTGTGAAAAATCAAACAGGGCATGAAGATGGTGTCCTTATTGGCATAATGTGGTGTCCTTTGAAGAAAGAAATAAAGAAAATTACAGAGGTGTTATTGAAAGACACAAGGAGGGGTCAATCTGATCCAAGGAGGTAGTTGTAAGGATAGTTTGTAGTCACACAAGATCACTGATTGCAGCAACATGATGACAGATTTGATCCTAGTTCCATTCCTTCTTTTGTTTCTCACTCTTTTTTTTGCAGTTGTGAAGGGTAAGAGGATAGAATTGGAGGTTGAACAAAGGGCTCACAAGGTCAAGAAGAGAGGACCACCTACAAGGAAGATGGGAGGCACAAAGACACAGTCCCTTAGTTCTTGGGACAAGGACTTTTTCCAAGGTGGGGTTTATGGTGCAGGAGCACCTATGAAGTCACCTAAGGTCACCATGGATCCAATCAAAGACAGAGGTTCAAAGTCATCCCTAAATGTAAATTGGGGTGTATTAGAACCAATAATGACAATTTGTAATAAAGAATGCAATGAAATGTTGTCAAATCCTATTTGTCCAGGTAGAGGACAAGGACATCAAAATATTTTAATTTGGTTCAATAGTACCCAAAGGGTATAATTAGGATTTAGAATTGTCTAAAATATTTAAATAGAGCCTAGAAGTGGAATTGATTAAGTTAGAATGCTTAAATTTCAATAAATTGTAAGTTAAGAATTCAAATATTTGAATCTTAACGGTTACTTGAGTTTAGGAGGGAAATGAGTTTTTAGTGACTAAATATAATTGTAATAAAACCAAACCAAATTGAGTTGGTTTATATGGTTACTAGGCATCATATATTATTGACCTATGGTAGGGAAAACATGCAGTATGGCCTGGTACAAAGATTGTATAGATTTCACAAGTTTGAAGCAATAAAGTGGTAGTTTTTGAAAATTTATTGATTTTTGAATATTCTAATGATTATAATCCATTTAATAGACATTGATGTGAGTTTTATATTCTCTTTAAATCCATTTTAAATCCATTTGTATTGAGTTTTCTTTGAAAGTCTCTAACTGTACTTTGACAGAGCATAGTTTTGCATTGTTTTAGAGGCATGGAATGAGATTCATCCCCTTTTTGTAACCACTATATCTTAGGGATGAATCACACATTTGTATCATAGATATCTAACACTAAATATGCAATAAAATCTATCAAATGTTGCAGGAGATCTCCATTTGGTGTTTGTTACAGGGATAAGGATTATGGAAATGCTTGGAATGCTATAGCAGCAGCATATTGGGCCTCATGAGGAGAACTTTTTATGTTGGGAAGAACTTAGTTATGTTGAAATTATGGTGAATCAACCTTTGTTTGGTTGATATTTCACTTGGAGAGTCCAGATTGAAGAAGCCCTACTTTTGGAGGGTTTGGGAAGCCTAATTTGGGGATTTTGATGTTCCCAAGGGTTTGAGACTAATTCCTTTCATATTTAAGTTTTTAGGACATAATTAACCATTTTCCAAGAGTTGAAGTCTTTTTGTTAAGTTTATGATATAGTTCCTTTGTACAAGTGCCCATTTTTATACTTTTTTTGGGTCTCAAAGTTGTAACAGCAGGGTATGGTCCAAAACAACCTACCTCTTTCTTTATATATGTTGTAAAACTTGATAAAGGGTATCTGAAAACCTAATTTTTTTCCAATTCATTTAGAATTTTTTGGAGTTATGGGCTCTGGAAGGTCATTGTTGTCCTAATGCAATACAATTAGGCCTCTTGGCAGAATTCAAGTCCTTTGTGCATATCCCATAGAATTTGACTCCATAGCCAGTTGATTCCTTATAAATTTGGTTGAATTTAGTCTCTTGTGGCTTTAGAAACCTTGATTCAAAGTGTTGGGTTGAAATCTCCTTTTGAGTTATTTGGGAAGGGTGTCTTTGAACCTTGTATTTCCCTTATATGTTCAATCCTTCCATTTTGTCAAGAAGCCCACTACCCTATCCTCTACTCCAAAAATGGAACAAATATCATAGCTATCACATTGACCCAAGTTTCCATCTAGGTCATCATAATACTCAACGCAAATCACCTCCAAACTATCAAAAATATTCCCATATCCACATTCAATCTCAATTGTCTTCAAATTTGGAATTTTCAATAGGGATCCATGACTCTTTAATAGACAAAAAAATACAGAAACCCCAAGTTAGAAAGGCTTTAGAAAAATTGATGCTTGAGGATCCTCTTAGATATTATCTTTCTCTTAAAGAAAAACTAGCATCAATTCCCAAATAAAAATCTATGTTGGGTGAATCTGAATTGAAACCTCTCTCAAGAAACCAAACAAACCAAAAGGAATCCTAACATATCTCACAACATAATCAAGAATCCCCTCATCAGTGAAAGATCACTAGGGTGCCCTCTAGAAAAATAACACGTCAAGATGTGACTTCCATAAAGGTCTATGATTCATTTGACAATCCAACATCGTTATCACATCAAAAGGATACCTATAAAAATCCACACGTGGTGACATTTGGGCCAAAGACATGTTCTTGAGCCTAGATCGATACCTTTTGGGTTCCAAGTAATGATTCATCAAAAGTTCCCCAATCAAATCAACAAACAACAAGACAAAATGGGAATTCATTTACTATGGGTATGCCCTGTGTACCCCCTATAGGGTCAAATATTAACACTCAATAAATTCTCCCACTTTTTACATCATACCCTTCAAATGTACCTCTAAAAAGATAAAATGAGGCTTTGCCCAAATTGTGTATACACAAACCAAAAGATTCATTTTTTTAATGTGGTAACAAAAATGCCCTTTGGTGGACCAAACTTGAATTTGGGTAAAATGCCACAAAATCAATCAACAGATCATGTGTCATTTCAAAATGAAAATAAATGTTGACATGTGAATTTTAGTGAGTTTCTCGGACAATTGAATTGTGGTCAACAAATGAAACAAGATCAATCAAATGCCACTCAATTTCCACCATTTCAATCCATTATGAATCATCAAACATGACCTCAATATCAATCCCAACAACCATTTGTCTTTCCTTGTGTTAGATAGTCACACCAAGAGACACCAAAACATCCTTATGTCCAACAAACCCAATTGATAGACAAGAAATATGTGTCATATTAAGAGAAAATCCTACCAATAATGCAATATCAAAAATAAGGACCATAATTTCAACCATTTTATCAACCCAATGTACAAAAAAAATCAAAGGCACATTATCAACATTATAATCCTTCAATGGAACAATTTCCCTCATATCAACCATGTCCACCAATTGTGAAACAAAATCATATTGAGCTTCCATATCAATTCCCTTGTCCAAATCAATATCAACGTGATCAATCTCAAAACTTATCACCAGTAAGTTCACAAAAGAAATTTTTCATTGACCTTCACGATCAAAATCCATTTAGAAGAATAGTCTATTGGAAAATAGGTAGCCCAAACATGAATGTTGAGTTGGAAAAACCATTGCCTTTGGATGCGATAACACAAAAAATTAAGGAATTGATACGACAAGTTAAGACATTGAAAATTAAGGAAACAAATAAGGGATATACAGAGAAAGATGAGTGTCTAAAACCCTTTGAAAAATATTTATAAATTTCTCCATTCCCACCAAATTTTGAGGTACACAAATTTGAGAAGTATAGAGGAAAAGGAAAACCTAAGGATCATATTAGGGAATTTTATGTGTCATGCAAATAGGTTTCTTACAGTGATACATATGTAATGCACTTCTTCCCTAGGAGCCTCACTCAACAAGAAATGGATTGGTATGTCTGCTAACTTGGAAACATTAGATCCTAGAAAGAAATGGTTGAGAAATTCATCACATATTTCACTTCCAATATCACCAATGAGGTCACCATGATAAACTTATGTACTACCAAAAAAAAGACAGGTGAAAATTTTACAGTACTCTTACAATGATGGTGAATTCATGTCAATAAATATCCCTTTGACATCTTTTAGGGTACAAAAATTGAAAGGGCTCTCACACGGAGGGGTGTGATTAAACTTTACAAAGATAATAACAACAAAAGTGGGACAAATGAAAAGGGAAATATTGTTGGAAATGAGTTGATTAACTGAGAGGGGAGGGGTGAATTAGTTACCACAAAAACAAATCCAAGTCCCTTAGATGTCTTAAACAAATCAGTCATTGTTGCTCGGTTAACATAGATATTTCACTGTCACTCTCTTAACATAGCAAATATTAAGATATTAACTATGATTATCTTTAGTAATTAATTACAGAAACATAAATCATAAAGAAAATGAAATGTACACAGATAACACCAAGATTTAACGTGGAAACCCAATATGGGAAAAACCACCAATAGCAACTAGTCACTGTTTTTCACTCTTCTGAAGTGAGCCTTGTTAGGAGCCAACCCTGTTAAAGGTTACAATAACACACTGTTAGGTGTGACCTGGTTAGAGGATTTAATCACCCTGTAAGGAGTGGCCTTGTGAGAGGTCTTCAAACACTTCAATGTAGAAATGTCACCTTGTTAGAGGATTTACAAAAGATTGTTAAGTCTACTCTGTTAAGATATTTTGATCACTGCTACAATTGTTATAGAGTAACAATGGATTGACCTATTTTGATAAGCAACTATCTTTGCTGATTTAGATCTCTATTCTAGATTAAATACTTGATCCTCATTGATAGTATATTCTGTTGCAGTCCTCTATGTTTTATCCTCAATCATAATCCCATCTAATTTTTCCTTCACTCTTCATATCACACTTCACATGCAATTACACATCACCACTATTATCTCTCAATTCTTTAATATTGTTAATGTCTTTAGCTTCATTTTGATTCTCATCCAAAACTCCCTTAATCAATGAAATACAGATTTCTCCCTCTTACATTAATCTATGTCTCTGATAAAGTTGTCTCTCTTTCATCAATCTCTCCATCAGTAATCTCTCCCTCTTTCACTAATCAATATGACATATAGTAATCTCTTCCTCCATCATGAATTATTATGACATACAGTAATCTCTCCCTCTTTGAAAACCAATGCCAAAGACACCAACTGACATATCCAATGAAATTGTAATGTACCTATTTGTACTGATTCATATGCAATAAGCTCTAAATATCTGCATCAACATGTTAAGTCTGTTATGTAGTTTGGTTGATGCATCACTAAACTATGTTTTAGTGAGCCTCAATTAGGGGAATTACCCCTAGATTTCCTCTAAGATACAAAAATGCATCCTTAGGTAGCGGTTTTGTGAATATGTCTGCAATTTGTTCTTTGGTATTCACATATTCCAATCTTCTTTTTTCTGAACCAATTCCCTCAAGAAATGTTATTTTATTGCGATATGTTTAGTCTTGGTATGCATCACAAGGTTCTTTGAAATGTTAATAGCAATGGTGTTTTCACAGTAGATAATGATAGGTTCTATGATTTCCACCTTCATACCTGACAACAATTGTTTGAACCATATGACGTTTGAATAATTCACTGATGCAACAACATATTCTACTTCTGTTGTAGATTGAGAAATGCAGTTATATTTCTTGCTTTTCCAAGAGACTAACCTCTTTCCAAAAAATAGTGCTCCACCACTTGTGCTCTTTCTGTCATCAACACTTCCTGCCCAATCAGCATCAGTAAAAGTCTTCAAATCAAATTTTCCTCCTTTCTTATACCATAATCCATAATCTTTAGTACCCTTAAGATATCTCAGAATCCTTTTGATAGCCATCTCTCTGGGATTAGTTGAAAACCTTGCAATAATACCAACTGCTAATGCAATATCAGGTCTTGTGTGAACAACATATTGAAGTTTTCCAATCAGGATATGTATGTAGTCTGATTTACCTCCTTTGAATCATCATCCTTAGATAGCTTATGTCTAGTAGGCATAGGTGTTCCAACTGGTCTAGACTCTTCCATCCCAAATTTCTTTAGTATCTCTTTTATGTACTTAGACTGAGTAATGTAGATACCATCCTTCATCTGATAAAATTGTAAGCCAACAAAGAATTTGATTTCACCAAACATAGACATCTCAAATTCCTTACTCATAGCTTCTGAGAATGCTCTGCATAATTCATCATATCCAGTAAACAATATGTCATCAACAAATATTTCTGCTAATAGTATCTTGTTCTGAGGTCCTTCTTTGATGTACAAGCTACTATTGTCATTAGTTCTTTGAAATCCAATACTTATCAAGTAACCATGCATTATTTCATACCAGGCTCTCGAATCTTGCTTCAGTCCATACAATGCTTTGTGCAGTTTGAAAACCATATTCCTTTTGTTAGGTTCTACAAAACCTTCAGGTTGCTCAATGTAGACTTCTTCTTCAAGAATGCAGATTTTACATCCATTTGATATACCTTGAATCCTTTATGTGCAGCATATACCAGAAGAGTTCTGACTCCTTCAATTCTTGCAACAGGAGCAAAAGTTTCTCCATAATCAATACCCTCTTCTTGAGCATATCCTTTACATACTAGTCTAGCTTTGTTTCTGGAAACTTCACCTTTCTCATTCATCTTGTTTCTGAAAACCCACTTAGTACCAATCACATTCTTGCCTTTTGGTCTAGGTACAAGAGTCCAAGTTTTCTTCTTTTCTATCTGCTCACTTTCCTCATTCATTGCTTCAATCCAGTTCTCATCATTCAATGCATCTTTAACAGTTCTCTGTTCAATTTCACTAAGTAAACATGTACCTTTTATTTTTCTCCTTGTCATTACTCCTTTTGTCTGATCTCCAATTATTTTTTTAGTTGCATGATGCCTTCTAACATATTTAGAAAGTGAAAGATCCTTCCTCTTTGGTTTTTGGCTTGCTCCACTATGTTCACCATGCTCAAATATTATGTTATGTTCTTCTATTTCATACTCGAGCTCCACTGTCTGAGACTCGGGTGTATCTGTTTATGACTTGGGTATCTATGTCTGTGACACAGGTGCCTCTGTTTGTGACTCGGTTTCTTTAGTATGAGACTCGGTTCCCTCTATTTGTGACTAGGTTTCTTCAGTTAGCATCACTATTTACACAGGTTGCAACAAGGTTTATGCTGATGAATTCAGTGGTTGACGTGTTTTTTGTCCAATCACCATTTCCTGTGTCTTAGGTATAGTATCAGGTTCATAATACACAAATTTTATGTAGTCTTCAGGCTCTTTACTACTTTGTTCTTCATTTCTCTCTGCAAACTCATCAACCTTTACATGCACACTTTCTATGACTTTATGAGTAGTAATATTTAAACATTTATATGCTTTGCTTTTGCTGGAGTAGCCTAGGAATATACCTTCATCACCTTTTACATCAAATTTTCCATTTCTTGTTTCCTTCAAGATATAACATCTGCTTCCAAATACTTTTAAATAACGAACATTAGGTTTATAGCCATACCATAATTCAAAAGGTTTCTTCTTAGTACCTTTCTTCAGTTGAACTCGGTTCAAGGTGTGAATTGCAATGCTAATGGCTTCCTTCTAGTATTTGGTAGCAACATCCTTCTCAATCATCAAGGTTCTTGCACAATCCATAATGGATCTATTCCTTCTTTATGCTATACCATTCTTCTGTGGTGTACCTAGGGTAGATACATGTCTTTTGATTCCTCTTTCATTGCAGAACTCATTGAATTCATTAGAAATGAACTCTCCTCCTCTATCAGATCTTAAGCATTTAAGTTTCTTTCCTGTTTCTTTTTTAACTCTGGCTAGGTACCATTTGAACTTCTTAAAGGCTTATGATTTTTCTTTGAGAAACTTAACAGTCATCATTCTGGAATGATCATCAATAAATAGAATGGATTATTCTCACCTGTATAACTTGTTGTTCCAATTGGTCCACACAAGTTAGTATGCACCAGCTCCAAGACTTCTTTTGTATTGTAGTTCTTGCTCTTGAAGCTAGTTTTGCCCATCTTCCCAATTTGACATTGTTTGCATATTGCTAGTTCAGGTTTCTTCAGAACATGAATACCTTTTACTCTTATGTTCTTACTTATGTTGATCGGGTTTTCAAAGTTCACATGACACAACCTTTTATTCCATAACCATCTTTCTTCTACTTGTGTAATAAAACATGAACTTTCATTGAGATCAAGATAAAATAGATTACATTTTGTTTGCCTGCTAGTTCCAACTAGGTTTCCTCTACCATCCAGGAGCTTGGCCTTACCATTCATGAATTCTACCTTGAAACTAATGTTATTCATCTGTGCCAGACTTAGTATATTACGCCTTAGTCCTTCAAACCAATAAGCATTATCACATTTGATTCCTTCAGTAAGAGCAATACAACCTTTACCTTTTACATAGAAAAGTTCATCATTCCCAAAACTAACACTCCCACCATCATAGTGTTCAATATTTTCAAATTTGGTTTTATCACCAGTCATGTGGTGAGAACAACCACTATCAATTATCTGGGTGTCATTCTTGCTAATATGAGAATATAGTGTTGTCTTTTCATTGTCTTCACTATCTAACTCATCCTTAATAGCAATGTAAACCATTTCATCTTCATCTTAATCACTATCAGAATCTTTAGAAATATAACAAGATTTCTTACCTTTGTCCTTGTATTTTTTTGTATCTTTTGTAATCTTTCTTGCCTTTATACTTGTTGAACTTTTTATCACCTTTGTCTTCCTTGTTCAAACACTTAGCAGCAATGTGACCAACCTCATCACATGAAAAGAAAATCAATGGCATTTTTCCTTGGTATTGTCCTTTTCCTTTTGTAGCTATCCTTGCAAGTAATGCTTCAATTATTTCCAGATCCTCATCATCAGAATCATTAGCACTATCACTATCAGTCTATTTTCCTTTCATCTTTCCAAGGTTTAATTTAGCTTTGAATGCTGACTTGAGATTGCTAGAATTAGTAGAATAATTTTCAAAGTTATCCAACTCAAAAGCTGATAATATTCCAATGAATCCATCTAGAGTTATGTCATTACTGCATCTCATCTCTTGAATAGCTGAAACTCTAATTGTATAGATAGGAAGTAAAGTTCTTAATACCTTGCTGACTATTGTTTTGTCTTCAATTGTTCCACCAGCAAATATGATTGCACTAACACTTTTCTTGATTCTTTCATTGTATTTTGTAATGTTTTCTCCTTCTTTTATTTTCATCATATCAAATTAACCTCAAATAATTTATGCTTTTTCTCTCTTTACATTTGCATCTCCTCCATAGATATCATTTAGTTTGTTCCACATATCAAAGGCAATAGGGCAGTCCTTAACTTCATCAAATTTGGAATAGCTAAGTGCAGAGGCTATATCAATCATCATTATGTTATGATACTTCATTTCTACCATCAGATCCACAGACATAGGTCTCGCTGGTTCCACATACTTGTGATCCAGGAATTACAAACCAGTATCTCCAATAGTAGATAGATGTAGCCTCATTAGATCTTATCATGCAGCAAAGTTGTCCTTGTTGAGCTTAGGGATCTCCCTTCTGTAAGACATCTATGATCTTTAGCTTAGGCCTTTAAACCTTCCCTCTAAGCATTTGTGGCTCTGATACCAATTTTTGGAAATGAGTTGAGTAACTAAGAGGTGAGGGGTGAATCATTTACCACAAAAACAAATTCAAGTCCCTTAGATATCTTAAACAAATCAGTCATTGTTGCTCGGTTAACATAGATATTTCACTGTCACTCGGTTAACATAGAAAATCTTAAGATATTAACTATGATTATCTTTAGTAATTAATTATAGAAACATAAACCATAAAGAAAATGAAATGTACACAGATAACACCAAGATTTAAAGTGGAAACCAAATATGGGAAAAACCACCAATAGCAACTAGTCACTATTTTTCACTCTTCTAAAGTGAGCCCTGTTAGGAGCCAACCCTGTTAAAGGTTACAATAAAACACTGTTAGGTGTGACCTAGTTAGAGGATTTAATCAACCTGTAAGGAGTGTCCTTGTGAGAGGTCTTCAAACACTTCAATGTAGAAATTTCACCTTGTTAGAGGATTTACAAAAGACTGTTAATTCTACTCTGTTAAGAGATTTTGATCACTGCTACAACTGTTAGAGAGTAACAATGGATTGACCTATTTTGATAAGCAAATGTCTTTGTTGATTCAGATCTTTGTTCTAGATTAAATACTTGATCCTGATTGATCGTATATTCTATTGCAGTCCTCTATGTTTTGTCCTCAATGAGAATCCCATATGATTTTGTGTTCACTCTTCATATCACACTTCACATGCAATTCCACATCACCACTATTATCTCTCTCAATTCAATCCAAACTTGACCTTACATATATATGTTAAGCCTTGTCAAGTCGGCCCTGATATCCTTCCAAATAAATATTAAAACTTATGGCTTTCAGCTGCATATAACTAAATATCCATAAAATATAATCCATTGTTAGTCGACTGACACTAACTATTTTGTTCGGTCAACACTGAAATCCTTCAATGCCTGACCAATATTGTAATGCTTGAGTGAACTTGGTTAGAACTAAAAAACACTTTGGTCATCTTCAATGCCCGAGAGAGCTTGGTAGACACTGACTATGCTCAGATAGGATTAGAAATTTGTGTAAACATCACTATACTTGTGTAAACATCAATAACAATACACAATTGAATAATTGTCATCAACAAATTGTAAAGAAGAAAATACAGAGTCTCTAGATAGGGTTTTGAACAATAGATATTTGCACATAAAAGATACCCTATGCCTCCATTAATCATCTTACATTTAATTGTAATTGATAAGGGGTGTAAATAGGGAAATGATTGCAAAGGAAAATGGAATAAAATACATACCTCCAAAAAAGAACCTGCTGAAAAAACTATCAGACAATCTCCGAAACTATTGATTTTCACAATCCTAAATCGAAACTGCGAGATCTACAAAACCCAGAAATCTTTTTCTTTTCTGAGAAAGGTAAATTTTGACCTAGTTGAGAATGTCAACCTTGGCCCAGAATTCCCAGAATTTTTGATTCTGACCTAGGGTAGAATCGACCTAAAAATTCTCAGACTGAAATTTTGTTTTCGGGTCCCGAAAGTTTTCTGAAAAGGGTATCCAGATCTTTACTCCGATCTGTTGTTCTGAACCTATACATGCAAGAAAAAAAAAATTGTTGGGGGGAGGGGTTTGCCTTGGTCAAACCCTGGTTTTGGAATTAACCTCAAAGTATAATTGAAATTGCATAAATAAAACAAAGTAAATAAACAAATTCACCTTACTTGTAGAAGTCCTTGTGGCAGATTCAAATCCGTGAATCCACAAGTATGTATGCACCAAAAAGGATGTAGAATGGAGAATGTAGGATGTAGGATGTCTTCAATCAATTTCTTTTAGATCTTCAACACCATCTTGAATGGGTTCTTAAATTTGAAGAGGCTTGGAGGAATGTGGATGGAGAAATCTTCAACAAGAGGGCATCATGGAGCTTGAATCCTTCAATGGCCACCAATGGATCTCCTTGATGAAAATGAGTGCTTGAGAATGGATTAATGCTTCAATGGCTACTTTTCTTACTTCAAATCTTGCTTCTTCACCTTTGGAATTCACTCTTCAATTCTTGAGCTCTGTCAATTATGCTTGATGATCATGGTTCATGTGGATAATGATGGTTATCAAGTCTTGGAGAAAATGAGAGGAGAAAATTTCCTTTTATATGAAACTAGGGCACAATCCTCTAGAGAGGCCAACATAGGACCCATGCCCCTAGAAGAGGACCTATATTAAATATAGTTTAAGATTTATTATTTTGAAGACCGAAACAGCCGACCCAGAAGCGGGAATAAACTTTTTCCAAAGACCGACATCCAAAAACCCTGAAATTCTAAAATTTAAATCCCGGGTCTGGAAAAGGTCAATTGTGACCTAGGTCAAGGTCGAGGTTGACCTTGAACCTAAGGTCAAAGTCCCATTTTTTCAGTCTGGGGTGCCAGAAATAGGTTGGAAAAAGTGGAAATGGGGAAGAATAGGGGGATAAAGCCAGATCAAAGTTAGAGACCCATTCAAGGTGCTTGACATGACCCCAAACCACTTACTCAGAAGGCTAAACTAGTCCACAATGGAAGTGCTTCCATTTTCTGACTCTACACAAATATATGGTTACGCAATACAAATTTTACCAATGATGGAGTGGTTGACATAATAATGACCAACAATACTCAATCCAAAATCAATTTCCTAGTACCTCTAGTGTTGAACAATCAATATTTCAATCAAATCATATGACCAATGTGATTCAACCGAACACCCAACACGTACCTCCCAAATCCAAGGATACACCTCCTAGATAATTTAAACCATTAGGAGAACCCATCGAATCAGTCTTGAAATAATTACTTCAGTCAAATATGATCTGCTTTCCTGAGTAAAGAATGGGCCTCTAGTCAAACCCAGGTGGTGGAATGATAAATATTATTGTGAATACGACCACACTAGAGGGAACAATATAGTCACATATTTTTAGTTGAAGCATGGTATCCAAGATTTAATTGATCAAGGCGTAATTTAAGTAGAACCACATGCAAAATCCTCCAATATAGATCATACCATTTTTAAGATTTTATTGCCTGATTAAGTAAAGGGAAAATCCTCAAACTCAAATTCAGATTCTAAAAATAATGTGAATTATACCACAACCCCCCATAATTACAATCAATTATGTCCAAACACCTACCAACCAAGTGTCTACCATCAATATCAAAGTGCAAAATTCCTAGTGTACAATAACAACCAAATATGCCAAAATTGTGTTGCAAGGACCTGCCCCAAATTTTCAACCTACCATTGAGTACAACCTTCTTGATAACTTGGGGAAAAAATTGACACACATTTTTATCCTTGAATTCTTTCACATATCTCTCATGCATACATTTGTCTTATAAAAACAACTACAAGAGGCCATGGTTCACATTAACATAAATGATGACTATTTTTTGGCCATGATAGGTCATCTCGTAGCTTCCCAATGAGTCACCTTCACTAAAAATAATATACCTCACGATAAACCTCACCAAAATTACCCATTACATCTAGAAGTATTTGTTCATAGTTACAAGATTAGATGAGTGTTGATAGATGGAGAAAGAAAATACATTTGTGAGGGTTATAATAGCTCTAGGATACACTAAAGATGATATAGTTGATTCCAAGAATATAACCAAAAAAGTATATGATGATGTAGAATAGCCTTCAAAATGGGTCATTATTTTACCTATGTAGGTTGGTCCCGCTATAGAAACTATATTTCTATAAGTACTAGACCTATATTTACCTTCAAGATGATGCTTGGTCGCCCATGGATACATGTGATGAATGCAATTCCATCCACATACCATCGGTGCCTAAAGTACCCATAAAATTGCATGGAATTCATTATTCCTAGATACCCTAATGTCTTTCAATATTATGCTAACTTAAAAGGACTTCTGAATGACAAGTGCTTGTGAACATAGACGCATCATCATCTATTTCCTTACAATATGTGGACCCTATAAATCTCTTGAAGGGAAAAATAAAATTCCAAGATGAAGGGTGCGGATAATATGCCATGGCTCATTCTTTCCACATTGGGAATTTACCTCCTTCCCCAAAATCCTATGGAAAACTATGTCCCTTACAGAAGGAGCATAAATTTGTTATTCAAGGCCAACCTCCCACCACATTCTCAAAATGGAGAGATTTGAACAACAAAAAATTGAAGAGGATCTCTCCAAATGGATTTACAAAGATGAAGTGGAACAACCTGTTATGCAATTACTCATTGAGAAATATGGATATGGGCTCAAAATAATACAAAAGAAAGGATATGATGGGCATAGTGGTCTTGGCACACAAAGACAAGGCATTATAGAACCCATTTTACAAAAGATGAAAACTAATCATAAGGGGACTCAATTTTTTACCATTACAAATTGGTTCTTATAGTACCTAGGTACTATGTATGAAAAAGGGAGTGATTCTAATGATAGTATGACACCCAAGAAAAACTACCCTGAAATAAATTTTAGTCAATGTGAGTGGGACTCCTATTACTTAGATTTTTATTCCCTAGATAACGTCTTGACCAATTTTGATGAGCTACCCTTAGAGTAAAAGCATATAAACCCTAATCCTACCCCTATAAAAACTTTTCCTAAGGCCTCAATCAAAATATTTTGGGACCTTAATACACCTTCAGAACCAACTAACCATGACTGCCATAAACCAATAACTATAATGTATTGACGATAACATGCCATTACTGTACCCTCAATTGATATATTGTGACCATCAAGGAAAACCAACCTTGGATCATTTTTTTTATGAATAGGCCATTCCCATTAATTTATAATGAAAATTACACTATTCGCAAAAAAGGAGGAGGTCATAAAGTCACTCCATGAGAGTCACATGGGAAGCTCCAAGAAAGTCAACTAAAAATATAAACATGGGCAATTCCCAGAAATAGAAACACAATTGCTAAGAGACTAGGAAATTCATGTAGAAGGAAGAAGATCATGATCATCCTTCTTTCCACATACATCAGGTCCAAAAGGGACCATCCTTCCTCTTTTTTATCTTCTTCTTCATTCTCCTTTCTGGTTGTAGAAATAGCCAGAGCCAGTTGTGGGAACCAATTGGAAGAAGTGGTCCACCCAGAGTCTCCATCAAAACTCATCCAGCTAGATCCACTAGGAGCGGAGGGAATTGCACTATCTGTAGACCAACACGAATCCAAACCAATACAGGATGACGAAGCTAAAAGATGATGTTGAAAATATCTTCCCCACCATAAATTTGACTAGGGGCTTGGGAATGTGGTGTATGTGAGCAGTGGGCAGAGGAAATGCAACCATGGGGAAGAGACTGCTTGTTGGAACTAGAAACCATACAAAGGGCATTTCCCTAATACTGAAGGTAACTCTTATAAGTGGGCCACCTTATTATCTTGCACTTTAATTTGCATCACGACATTATTATATACATGATTTAACATATAAAGAAACACTAATATCAAGTAATTTGTGAGTAAATAATACTACCATTTCTATATTTCCATAGAGTGAAGAAGATTTCAATCCTGAAAGCATGCCAAATTTGCAAAAACTTGAAGGGAAATCTGGGTGAAACTCCCTTTAAGATCATATGGTAGGAGAAGGGTTCTAGCCTAAAGGGCCAAAAGAAGTCATGAATCCAAACCTATAATTGTTGGGCTCTTCTGCAATACCATAAACTATGAATGAAAGTCTTAGGTTACCCACAAAAAGTGCATCGAGGGTCTGGCACACCTAGATGCTAGAGATGAGAGCCTAGAGGCAAGCCTTAGAAAAGAATACAGCAGGAAAAATGGGACACCTTAGGCTTGACTATGGCAGACCACACCATGATAAATTTGCGTCACCAGGTAGAGAGAGAGGAATGCAACTATCATCGCTAGTTCAGGGTGGGGACCATAGGGAGGTAAGGAACCAACCAGTGGTAGCCCAACTTGGGCTTATAGTTTCAAAATGAAGTACATGGAAATGATCACCAGTCCTTCCACCACACCTTGAGAAAATGAATGCCAAGCTTGTGAAGCATATTCAAAGGTAGTACCGAGACCACCAAGTCAAAAAAAATTCAATCTGGGTAAGTTAGGTTGACATGGCCTGCATATCTTCCCAGGTGTGAAGATTCATAGTATCACAAGAAAAGAGATCTTGGAGAGTGTGAATACTATATTTGTAATAACATAAATCATGACACTAAGAGCTCTAGCTAAAGGGATTCCCTGAGAATAGATAAATAGAGACCACCATATATTGTGCTAGTTGAAAGGTTTTCACAAAAATCACCACCATCCCAATGAAGCCAAGGTTTAAGATCTTCCCAAGCATTCCAAATGCTTTTGGAAACAAAAGTGCCATGAATCTGGACTGAATCTTTCATTATAAGAAGGGTTTGAAATTCAACCCCCTTCCAAGTTGATCTATGAAGAGGATAGCCTGAAGAAATACAATGTATGAGAAGAATTTTTTAGGATTCATCACTATAAATGGACCAAATAAATTTTTTGGCACACAAGGACAAACCTTACTTCTAGGTAGATAAAAGACCAATACATCGAAACTCCCTAGGGAGATATTACTCTAAGGAAACTTTATGAAATCTATGATGGTCATCTCTAGAAGCTCATAATAAGTCCCACAAAAGCTTTTCAAGTTTATTGTAAGAGGTTTTAGAGGGATTCCAACACAAGGAATAGTACAGATGAGTGACATCCAAAACTTTTGAACAAATATAGACTTCACAATCCAAAGAAAGTGGTTTGGTAATCCAGTAAAAAATTATTTTCTCTATCTTGGCCAAAACTGTGTTCTAGAGGTCAACAAAAGAACCTTGGAAAGAAAAGGGGATTCCCAAGAATATAATTTTTTTTTCTATTTTGAATCCACTTACATCCATACTAGAGAATCTAGGTGGGGTGGGAAGAAAAGATTGTATGTAACACTAGATTTTGTTTGATTGAATCGCCAACCTACAAGCTTGATAGAAAATTTTAGGGAAATAGAGAGAGGCTTCAACATTTTCTTTATCGTCAATCAACATGAAGAAGGATTCATTAGAAAAGTGGTCATTTCTAATTTTTGAAGGTGAAACAAGTAGGGAAATTCCCCTAATGCAACCAATAGAAATGGAAGAGGCAAGAAGATAGCCAAATCCTTTGGTAACAATGACATAAAGCAAAGGGGGCAAAGGCAATCCCTAGTGAATATATATGAATAATCCAAAACCAATGGATTGACAACTATTTATAGTAATACAAGTTGAGGCATCACCAAAAAGCATCTAAACAGATTGAATGAAGCAAGACCCAAACCCAAGAACTTTAAGCATCACAAGAATAAGTGGCCACTCAATATGATCATAAGCTTTGGAAAAATAAATTTTGACAAAAAAAATGCATTCAACATAGAGCAATGAGCCCATTCCATGCCTTCCCAGACAACAATAATATTATCAAGGATGAACGTCAACTTGATAAAATCAGTCTACTATGGACCAAAAATAAGGGGAAGGATATGAGAGATCTTAAGGGCAAGAGCTTTGGCAATGATCTTGTAAGAGACATTGAGTAAAGTAATGGGTCGCCAATTACATATAACCTCTAGATCCTCATCTTTAGGGATGAACTTAATAGTCCCTTTGTTAATGAGTTGACCCAGGGACTAGACATAAAAAGTCTCGAGATAGACCTTATGTAAGTCAGGACCCACACAAGGCCACAAGGGTTTGTAGAATTCAAATGGGATCCTATCACATCTAGAAGATTTTTCATCTTCCATTGAAGAAATAGCCTCTTTAAGGTCCTCAAGGGTTAATATCTGGTCACAAAAACCTTCTGGGAATCTGAGAGCTGAGAAGGAACAGCTACAAGGAAAACCTTGAGGGCTTGATCTCTAATAGGGAATTTTCCTAAGTTATAAACACCTTCGCATAATGTTTGAAAAAATCTTGAAGGATATCTGGTAGTGATGAAATGTAACTGATTGAATGTTTGATAATGTTAAGTTGAAGATAATGCAAAGATGGTTTGTATTGTCATTGATATCAACTTGATATCATCTGTATGGTCATGTACATAATGCCGAAGACTTCAGAGAATAAATAGAACAAAGGTTATGCTTTCAACAATGCATAAATGTCAAGTATTCACTAAGTGACAAATAACACCGACGGAGTGCACACCATCGGTAAAGGAAAAGAAGAAAAGTCACAATGATACCTGACCAGCAAAAGACACTATTTCCCAATGAAGCAAAACCACAGGATGCCCGATGAGCTGAAAATAGAGTTTCCCGATGATTAACAATCTAATGATGCCTGACAGATGAAGATCATGAAGCTAACTGGAGTCATGCCAATGGAAATATTAGTTGTCACCAACAACTAACTGAAGAATTGACTGACGGAACAGAGAGTTTAGAAAATGACAAAATATCTAGCTGGCAAGAGCTAAAGATAGACTTAATTGGTTATTTTCTTTGTTTTATTCCACCAGAGTTAAGTAATTGATTTAAAGAAGATTTGTACAGTTGGAAAGAAGATAACTACAAGATAAATCAGGAGTTATTCTTTAAATCAAATTGGTTGGATTGTTTTTCACGCCAAGAATCAAGAATCAAGAAACAGTGAATATCATGTCTATATAAGAGACAAGCTTAATTCATTTTCGTAACACATTCACGGAAAGGGGATTAAGGGGAGTGAATAGAAAGAGGATGTTGAAGAGAAACTGATAAAGAATTACTTCATACAATCCTGATCAATCAAGCTGAAGGAGAGCTAAAAAATTCTGCAGACACCGACAAATAGTGAAGCACAACATCATAGAGCAGAAAGTGTGGAGAAAAAAGAATTGAATTGATACATTGATCAGAGAGGTAATGTACTTAAATAGATCTGAAAATTTGCAATTCAAAGTTGCATTAGAAATAGGTCATAGTGTTTCAGTTTAACCATTGAAGCATCAAGTCTCT
>MU223089.1:2564625-2583528 GCA_018584345.1 Thuja plicata
ATAAAATCCTCTAACAAGGTCACACTTAACAGTGTGTTTGTAACCTTTAACAGGGTTAGCTCCTAACAGGGCTCACTTCAGAAGAGTGAAAATTTGGGGTACCGGTCCCAGTGGTTTTTCCCTTAACAGGATTTCCACGTTAAAAGTTCATGTGTTATGTGTGTATGATTCATTTTTGTATTGTTTTGTATCTGACATATTTAACACTGGGTTGATTGGTATACTCTGCTTATTTATTGAGTATTGGTAAATAGTTATACTACTTATCGGTAATCAAGGAGAATAAGGACAGACAAGGAAAACGGACAGACAGTTAAATCATTATAAGTATTTCATGGCATGCATCTTGTAGGGACTTAATAATCTAAGGTTTATTTGATTGGTGGTTAAATGTTTGAAGGATAAATTTTTGAGGCCACTGATTCACCNCTGATTCCCCCCCCCCCCCCCTTTCATTTATTACTAACAGGTAGCTCAGAGAGTATTGACTAGCCTTCTTTGATACTTTTAATACTAGGAGAGGAATGACGAGCTCTAAGAGAAAGAAAAAAATCTTTAGAATCTTGGTTACCCACCTTGAGCCAATGAATTTTGGCCTTGAACTGAGCTCCTCTAGAAGAATGATGATCCATTATTGTTTTTCATGGTAGAGTTGAGAAACCTTAACCTACAATTCAAGAAATAATAGACTCAAAACTAGAGATTTTGAAGCAGCACATAGATCTCTGGTGTTTTCATCGTAAGGTTGTTAGTGGTACATATCCAATTGTCTTCCATAAATGTGGAGAAACTACGTTGTACGAGAGATGACATTATTTGACCAAGCAATCTGGCCAAATGGTTGAGTGGGCCTCAACTCAAGATTCCAAACCCATTGAATGTGAGAAATCATGGGTTGATGGTTCAGCAATGATGTGGTAAAAAAGAATTGCATTTTAGAAGGATGCATATGATTTTTCTGTCAGTTAATGCTAAATGTGATGGGGTAGTGGTCTAAAAAAGTAACCTCGGAAAGAGGAAGAACATGTAAATCTTGATTTTTTCCAAAGGAAAAAAATATTGAGTCGAGATAATGGCATGATCAAGCCTTTAATTTTTTTGTCAAGACTAACTTAGAAGTTGCATCAAGTGTGCCAGATACAATGAAAGTGATGACGATTGACATTGGGGATGAAAAAGCATAATTTATTGTACATGTAAAACCAGGTATCATGTTGTCCATCTATCCATAAAAAAAGTAGAATGCCTTCTTTGGAAAACTCCACCTCAACCATATTGAAATCCCTACACATAACCCAAGTTGCAAGTGGCAAAGAATCAACAACTAGATGCCACAACTGAGATGTTGATTCCACAAATGAGATCTTTCCATAGCATCATTGGGAGAATAAATATTAATGATCCCAAAAGAATGGTTATTGACTGACATGAGGACCCATAGTACTCTTTGTATGGGATTAGACCCATGATCAACAATAGAAGATTATCATCAAGGAGAAATGAGAGTAGAAACTCATCCTCAACCATCTTCATATTGAGAATAAACCACAAGGCTATTTGGAAAAATGACATTACATGCAAAAAATAACATGAACGCAATAATTTTAACTTCTTGAAGACAAAAAAAAACATCAAGACTAGGAAAATTTTGATGAGTATCATTAATGGAATACTTCTTGGTGAGGTATGTTAGATCTCTTACATTCCTTGAAATATAATTCACGAATCAACTACATGCATGTCATCCTCATCTCCAAGAAATGAGAATCTATTTTGCAAGAAATTTGAGGCTGGCCAAAAACTAGGGTAGGATTTCCCTAAAATCACTTGACATTTTTCGAGACCTCCGTCACTAAAATTTGCTTGCCCATGAGGGCTATGAGAGTGGCATAAATAAGATGGTTGGCCAAAAACCACCAAAGTAGCTTGAGGAGTGTGATCCTACACAAAAAAAAAAAGAACCACACTAAGCTAAACAATTCCCCTATTATTTTGGGTTTGAAACCCCAGATTCAGTCAACTGCTTCAGCAACAACATAGGATGAGTCATTTATGTTACAAACATTTGTGAAGAAGAATCATTTGGCTGGTTGTAAGTAAAATCCAAGGTGTTATTTCCTTTTTGACCCATTGTAGTCCACCCTTCATTTGTTTTAACGCCCTTAGAACAATGAGGGGAGACTATTTCCTTTTGTGGGGACTTCATTCTAGGAATGACGAAAGGATAATCCTTGATTTTATGCTTGCAAGATTGACAATAATAGCACATGTTGGGAAATTCAAATAAAGTACTTGCTGGAAGAAATATCAACACCCACCTGAATATCAATGGTATCCTTAAGGTCACAAGATAAATTGACTTTAACACAAACCCTTTGTTGGGGATGGGCATGAAACAAATGGCCTGGCTCCATGTAAATCGCCCTACCAAGGGTTTGGGCAATAGTCTGCATGAATTCCAACATGACAAGGGTAAATCGGAGAACTCTATGTAGATGGGGACCTTATTCTTTTTCTCATCTAAGACTATATTTCTCATTACCATGGATGGAAAATAAGCAAGGAAGACCAAACAAACTAGGGCCCATTTTTTAGGATACCCTCAACATGGGAGGGGTTGGAAAAGTGAAACAAAAAAAACCTTGGTTAGATTCTAGATGCCATCAAGCCAAAACCCCACAAGGAGCCTAGGATTTTGTAACCCAATCACACAACATGCTTTCAAGTGGAGCCCTACCCACAAAATATCCAATCAAAGTATACTATTCTAGCCAATCACAATCACTATCAAAATCCTACAAAGGTTAAACAACATCAGTAGTACTTGAGGTCGTATCTCATGGAACACCTAAAAATCCCACAGTAAATGTGGTATGATGACACAAAAGCACAAGATTCAGATAGATAGTATGACAACTAAAGCTAAAACCTTGGCAAAGATCATCTCCAATTACAATTACTTTTACTCATCTTGGATTATTTTGAAAATGATGAAGTTATAGATGGGTTATTCAATCTTTAAGAAAGAATACCAACATGTGATCACGAGGAAGGATTAAATGTTGATTTGAATACCATGACTTGTTTTGGGGATTCAACTTTGTCTTCTAGTCACAAAAAAAAAGGTTTCTTTGTGAAAATTGTTGTAAACGGGGTAATTTGGTATGTAGAAACTTGCAATAACAATAAGATCTCAACCACAAGAAGATCATTAATAGAAGTTAGTATCCCAATATTAAAAGAGAAAGTAATAAATAAAAATCATAATCATTCAGCAATAATGAAATCACTTTCAAAACATATGAATATGCAAACCATAAATTCTCCTTTATTGTTCTCCTTATTGTAATAAGGGCTCTCAGAATGAGTGCTCAAGGTTCCAACATAAGAATTAAAAGCACGTATGGTTAACAAATTAAGAGAATTAACTCTCTATTTATAAGAATTTTGGGGTTCCAATTAGGATTCCATGATTGGTGGGACTGATTTCCTGTGATTGAAGAGTTAATCTCGGAGTGAGTGGGAGTTGAACTCAATTGATTTCCTTTTTAATAGAATTGATTGATCTGTTAGAAAAATAGATTGAAGAGTTCACTGAGTTTTTTGAAAACTTAAGTAATGAGGTGGAATAAGACTAAATAGATTGATTAGTTAGGAGAGAGGATTGTGGAGTCAATAGACTTGATTGAGTAGTTAGACTGAGGGGTATAATTAGTTAGAAGTGAGAGAATAATTTACAAATAAATAAATGAAATAATTAATTTACTTGCACATGGGGGAATATAAATAAAAAATTAGACATATTTATTTATTTAGAGGAATAATTAGTTTAATTAAATAAATATTATTTATTTAATAATGAGTGGGAAATTAATTTAATAATGATATGAAGGAAGCAATAATTAAATAATATAATTATTTATTTAAATATAATGACATGGGAATAATTAAATAACGATAATTATTTAATTACTTTATAGGTGAATAATTGATGAAATATTGATTGGACATTTAATAATTAATTAATTAATTAAAATCACTTAATTATGAAATTATAGGGAAGTGATAATTTTGAATTTTGAATATAGTAGAAAGACACAAATTGAATAAATAATAAAGATTATTTAATAATTGAAGAGAAATGTTAGTAATGTCATTGCGTTAAAATGACAGGTCATTTTTAAGTGTCTAAATTTTGTCCCCTCTTTGATATAATATGTTTTTGAGTGTTATTTCAAAGAATATTTGATAAAAATATGTCTTGGTATGCCCCAACGTGAATAAGGTGACAACGAGGTAACTGATGCCCCCCTCGAGAGATTTTCTATGCAAGAAAGGCATGAATTATCTCTTGAAAGAAGATTTAGATTAAATGATGCAAGAAAAGAATAATTAGTAAGAAGTGAAGAATGTTGGTATGTTATGATGAATGTGTGATGGCTATGAGATGCAATGAATCATGATATGATGTTTATGTTATGTCTATGCGATGGATGTATGCACTTTTATATGTTATGACAATGTGTTATGCACTTATTTTTTTTGTATTTTCATATGCACTTTATATGATGCAACTATGCGATGTAAATATGATGGATTATGCTAAATGAGTTTAATATTTTATATTTTTTATATGATGGATGGATGCATTATGATATGTACTATATGTATAATTTATGATGTATGTAGACTAACATGCTTATGGATGTAGCATTTTTGTTGTGTCATGATACTTTTGTTAGAATAATTGAGAGGGGGGGTGAATCAGTGAACTCCGAGCAGTAGTTATTTGTTAAGATTATTCGAAGGCATTCATCTTATAGGACTGAAGATAACTAGAGGCTTAATATAGTGGTACTAAGTTTTTGGGTTGATTTATTGTAATATTTTTTACGCCACTAATTCCCCCCCGTCTTAGTTATTCTAACAATTGATATCAGAGATTGTGTGCTTAGAAAGGGAGTTTAACAACTCAAGCAAAAGATCAGAAGATGAACAAACGAGATGTGCCCCGGTTGAACAAAGACAACTTTACATCATGGCAAAGTAGAATAAGACTCCACCTATCAGGTATTGGAAATGATGTTGTTTAATACTTAGATACTGAATATGTGTTTCCTACAGGACATCACACAGTTGAGCAATTGAGAGAAAAGCATGAGCATAATTGCATGATGATAGAGCTTGCTTCCTCACTCTCCGATGTTGAGTTTGAAGATGTCAAAATCTACACCTCTGCAAAGAAAATGTGGCATAAATTGAAGCTAGTACATGGAGGAGATGCTAATGTACTAAGAACTAAGGCAGAAAGCCTAAGAGGGAGGTTTGATGACCTAAGGATGAAAGAGGGAGAAAATATCACTTAGTATAGCTACTAAATAAAAGTAGTCAATTGTATCCAAGTATTTGGAGGTGTACTTGAAGAAGAGACATTGATAAGTAAAATCTTAAGAACCTTACTACCTATATATGTTATTAGAGTATCTGTCATACAAGAAATGAGAGTAGTTGCAAACAATAATGTTACTCTAGATAGTCTGATTGGTAGACTGATTTCATTTGAGATGAAGAACTTTGATAATAGTTTGTTACCATCTATAGAATTTGCATTCAAATCTTCTTTGAAAATAAGTAATTCAAGTCATAAACACACTATGATGAATGATAGTGAAAGTGATAGTGATAACATGGGACTTAATGAGATTGAAGCACTAATGAAAAGAAGATTGCAGAGAGGCAAAGGTAGATACAAAGGTAAATTACCACTTGTATGTTTTAATTGTAAAGAGGTTGGACACTTTGCAGCAAGATGTCCTAACAGAAGAAAAGATGACAGAAATAATGACAGATCATTTGAAAAGAAGTTTGATAGAAGTAAAAATATAGATTACCGAAGCAACTGACAATCTGACAGAAGAGATACCCAAGACTAAAATGACAAAGGGATGAAAGCTTGTTACCTAGCTGAGAACAGAGCTAATGATACTAACACCGAATCTGATGAAGACACTAAGATGGTATTTGTAGCCATGAAGGATGATTCAGATGAAGAAGAAAGGTATGTAGAGACTGCACTCATATCTAAGGTTAGTAAGAATGATGTTTGGATTATAGATAGTGGCTGCACTCACCACATGACTGGTGATAAACAAAATTTTGAAACTTTTGAGTACTATAATGGTGGATCAATAAGAATGGGTAATGACACACCTTGTCCAGTTGAAGGTAAAAGAACCATAATGTTGAATAACCTGATCAAATGTAAAAAATCTTACTGGGTAAAAGGACTTAATTATAATCTATTGAGTGTTTCACAACTGAATAACACAGGTCACCGAGTAGCATTTGAAAATAAGAAGGCAAAGATCTTCAATGAATCAGGAAGGCTGGTCAAAAATGGTGAACAGACAAATGGTAACCTTTTCTATCTTGATGACATTAGCACCACTTATTTAATGGATAGAAATGAAGACACGTGGTTGTGGCATAAAATATTATGCCATGTCAATTTTGACAACATGATAAAGATAAGCAATAAAAGGAAAGTAAGAGGCTTACCGGGCATGTCAAAGCCTGAACATATCATGTGCAAGAATTGTCAAAAAGGTAAAATGACAAAGTCTAGTTTCAAGAGTAAAGCCCATACATATAATGCAATTCTAGAATTAGTCCATACTAATTTGTGTGGACCCATGAGGACAAAGAGTTACTATGGTGATAGGTATTTCATTATCTTTGTAGATGATTATTCTAGAATGATGACAGTTATGTTCTTAAAAGATAAATCAGAAGCATTCAAGATGTTTAAATGGTATAAGGATATGGTAGAAAAATAAAGTAGTAAGGAATTGAAATACTTAAGATCAGATAGATGAGGGGAATTTATTTTAGATGAATTCACTAACTTCTATAATGAGCATGGAATTAAAAGACAAGTTACTGCACCAAGAACACCACAGCAAAATGGAATTGTTGAAAGAAGAAAATGATCCATTATTGATTGTGCAAGAACACTGATGATTGAGAAAAGAATCACACAAAATTTCTAGAGGGAAGATGTCAGTACTGTTGTCTACACATTTAAAAGATTACAATTGAAGAAGGACACAAAGAAGACACCCTATGAGTTATGGTATGGTTACACACCCAATGTAAGTTACTTCAGAATCTTTGGAAGTCAATGTTATATTTTGAAAGATGATAGAAATGGAAAGCTTGACTCCAAAAGTGAAGAAGGTATCTTTCTAGGTTACCCCACCAAAAGCAAGGCTTATAAATGTCTTAACAAGTCCTCTAACAAGATCATTGAAAGTGAAAAAGTAAGAATAGATGAATTTGCAGAGAAAAATGATAAGGAAAGCATAAAAGAAATAGAAGACTACAACAGGTTTGTTTACATTGAAGAACTTGACACTCTGCCTGAGCAACAATGTATCGCTCCTGAGCAACAGAACGCTGCACCCGAGCATCAGGTTGCAATTACCAAAAATCAAGAAAATACTCAAGATGATGTTCCGAGCGATGGAGATCATAATGAAGGTCAAGATGATGATCAAAATGATGGACAACGAGCTGAACCGAAACTTTCCAAGTATGTCAGAAGACATCATCCATAGTATCAGATCATAGGAGACAAGAAGACAGGGATGAGAACAATAGGTAAGTCACTAAACACTAGATGTTTACTCTGTGATTTTGAGCCTAAATCTGTTAATACTGCACTTAAAAATGAAGAATGGGTCAATGATATGAATGAAGAGATAGAACATATTGAGAAGAACAAGACATGGACACTAGTACTGAGACTAGATGACAGGAATGTCATCGATACCAAATGGATATTCAGAAACAAGCTAAATGAGAATGGATAAGTCACAAGGAATAAAACAAGATTAGTATGCAAGGGGTATGCACAAGAAGAATGTATTGATTATGGAGAAACCTTTGCACCCATTTCTAGACTAGAAGGAGTTAGAATTCTTCTTGCTTATGCTGCATTCAAAGGATTCAAGGTATACCAGATGGATGTCAAATCTACATTCCTAAATGGAATACTGGAAGAAGAGGTATACATTGAACAACCAGAAGGGTTTGTCGATCCAGACAAGAGAAATATGGTATGTAGACTACACAAAGCCTTGTATGGATTGAAACAAGCACCTAGAGCCTAGTACGAAAGAATTCACTCCTATCTCATAAGCATTGGATTTGTAAGAACAAGTGAAAATAGCAATCTATACTTAAAAGAAGATACTAATGATAACATTCTGATTGCTGAAATATTTGTTGATGATATCTTATTTGGGGGTAATGATATGTTATGTAAATCATTTTATAATGAAATGATCAAAGAGTTTGAAATGTCTAGGTTTGGGGAGATCAAATTCTTTCTTGGTCTACAGATTCTTCAACAAGATGCATGTATATATATCACTCAGTCCAAATACATCAAGGAAGTGCTAAAGATATTTAAGATGTAAGATTCCAAGCCCGTTGGAACACCTATGGCAACCAGATGTAAGCTCACAAAAGAAGACAAATCAAATGAGGTAAATCAGACCTTCTATAGATCAATGATTGGAAAACTAATGTACATTGTTCATACCAGACCAGATATAGCACATGCAGTTGGAATAGTTTCAAGATTATCTGCTAATCCCAAAGAATCACATATCATTGTTATCAAGAGAATTCTGAGATATCTAAAGAACACTGAATACTATGGCTTGTGGTATAACAAAAAGGGTAAATTTGAGCTTCAAGTCTATACAGATGTTGTTTAGGCAGGAAACCTAGATGACAAGAAGATCACAACTGGAGGAGCATTCTTCATGGGTGACAGACTTGTCACATGGATTAGTAAGAAGCAAGGATGCATCTCATAGTCTACTATAGAATCAGAACATGTGGCTATTGCTGCAAGCTGCTCTAATATTGCATGGATCAAATAATTACTAGAAGGTATGAATATGAAGATTCTTGAACCAGTGATTATATATTGTGATAATACCAGTGCAATAAACATATCAAAGAATCTAGTCATGCATGCTAAGACTAAGCATATAGAAATCAAGTATAATTACTTAAGAGAACAAGTGCAAGAAAAAGAAGTGATACTAGGATATGTTCAATCCAAGCAAAATTAGCTGACATATTTACCAAGCCACTGCCTAAAGATACATTTGAGTACCTAAGAAAGAGACTAGTGGTCCAACCCTTGTCTATCGGTCACTAAGCTGACTAGGAAGTTGCATCAGCCTATACACAAATCAGAAGATCATTCATGTTGATGCAAGCAAGAAAATAGACTGCAAAGATATATTTGTACACAACAAGGTACAAATCTGCACTGAACACCACAAATATTTAAGGATAATACAGAGCTATATTGGTGATGGATAGGGAAATTCAAGGAGTATATTATAAAAGGTAAAAGGATATAACTTTGGCATAATCAAAGTTTAATTTAGAATTATTTTTAAAGGGAGAGAAGTTCCTAAGGATTCAAAGGGAGAGATTCTCATTATCCAAATGAAGAGAATATCTAGGATATCCAAAGGGAGAAATTACATATGAAATATCCATCAAAGGGAGAGAATACATACTAAGGGAGAGATTGTTGTCAAAGGAAAAATAGATGATCAAGGAGAGGAATAGTCAAGGGAGAGCACATATCAAAAATAGAATCAGAAGTTGTTACATCTATCCAATAAAGGGATTGAAGATTGAAGAAAGCACTCTGCAAGAAACAAATCTAAGCTATATGAGCTTACCAAGAGCCAGACATTTGCATTGGTTATAGACCAATAAGATTGGTAGTTTGATGAACAATGAATTGATATATTTCATATTATATTAGAAATAATATAGTGTGATAATGTAGTGTGTTTCCATCAATGCCAAAGGGAGAGATTGATGAACCATAACTGATTGAATGTTTGAAGATGTTAAGTTGATGATCACTGAAATGCAGAAAGATAATGCAAGACATTAAATGAGTTAATGGATTGTATTGTCATTGATGTCAACTTGATATAATCTAATTGGTTATAGAAAAAGTGACAAATACTTCAAAGAACCAAAAAGATAAAGGTTATGTTATCAATAATGCATAAAAGATCAGTATTCACTAAGTGACAACAAACACTGACAGGTAGTGCACCCCGACAGATAGAGAAACCCAAAAGGAAAGTCACAGTGATGCCCAAGAAAGAAACCCGACAAGCAGAATCAAAAGCATTACCGATGAGAAGAACTTCACAGTGATGTCCGACGGATAGACAACCCCGATGAAGATGCCCGAGGAGAATTGAAGTGTTGACCGAAGCGAACAAAGAGTTAAAACACCAAAAGGAACTGAAGTTCAGAAATGACAAAAGACTTAGATGGCAAGAGCTAAAGAAGGAGTTAACTGGTTGTTAATATTGTTTTCATCAACAAGTTAAAGCTAGAGATAAGTGAAATATTTAAAGCTATTTTATTCCAGTTGTCAAGGAGAAATCTACGGGATAAAATTTAAAGTAAAGCTTTAAAGAAAGATTGGCTAGAATTGTGGATCAGACCAAGAACAAGAAAGTCAAGAACTGATAAGTAGTGATATCATTTCTATAAAGAGACAATCTAATTCATTATGAATTAGGGGAGTGAATAGAAAAGAGGATGATGAAGAGAAACTGGTGAAGAACAACTTCATACAGTCTTGATCAATCAAGCTGAGGAAAGATCTAAAGATTTTTGCAGACATCGAGAAATAGAGAAGCACAACATCACCGAGCATAAAGAAGTGGAGCAAAGGTATTGAAAATATACATTGATCATAAATGTATTATGAGCTTACAATAAATCTGAAAATATGCAAGTCTATAGTTATTTATGTGAACAAATCATTTACTGTTTCAATTTAACCATTGGATCATAAAGTCTCTTAACCGCGTAGGACTTAACAATCCTTTCTATATTGAGATACATCCCAAGAAGTATCAAAAAATTTGATCGTGAAGATAGCATGAGATGCCAGATACCAATTGACAAACTACATTGGGTTTGGTCATAGAAGGTAGCATAGAGATGCCAGATATCAAGTAACAAACTATTCTATTTAAATCCTCTAACAAGGCAACACATAACAATGTGTTTGTAACCTTTAACAAGGTTGGCTCTTCACCAATCTCACTTCAGAAGAGTGAAAAATTTGGGTTACCAGCCCCAAGTGCTTTTCCCTTAGCATGGTTTCCATGTGAAAAATCCATGTGTCAACGTGTTTATGAGTCATTACTTTAGTGTTTTTCATTACACATAACTAATCTGGATTGATCGGTATACACTAAGCAATTTACTATAATTCGATAAATGACAGAATGATAATCGGTAAACAGTAAGAATAAGGTTTAACAGTGAACTCCGAGCAGTAGTTATTTGTTAAGATTATTTGAAGGAATTCATCTTGTATGACTGAAGATAACTAGAGGCTTAATATAGTGGTACTAAGTTTTTGGGTTGATTTATTGGATTATTTTTTAGGCCACTGATTCATNCCCCCCCCCCCCCCCCCCCTCTCAGTTATTCTAACAACTTTATCTTAAGGATTTTGTTAAGACTGACAGAGAGAATTGTTAGTAGTGATAAGAAACAAGAAAGATTGAGAATGCATCTTGTTTGAAACTGTGAAATTCTTTTAACCACCTTCAAATTCCTACTTATTTGAGTAATTTATTTCATCATTGAGCCATTTTTATTATAGAAAAATTGAACACCATCATAACTAGATATTAATGATCTGGGCACGATTATCCCTTTGCATTCTAACAGATAAGGAATGTGGGCCAATCCATCTAGGTTGGGCGTTAAGAGTCAAGGTATGTGTGTAATATCACAACCAAATTATCCATTGAAACATGTTTTGAAATTAGATATGGTATGTGGATGTGAAGGCTCTTACCACAAACACCCAAAATTATCTTTAAAGATTTCATGGAAAATATCCCACAAACACCAAATAAAGATAAATAAGTTATGGACCATCATGGGATCTCTAATCACTTGTGGAATCAAGGAGATACATAGGAACATGAGTTATGAAAATCAAGACATAATAAGACCAATCTTGACTCAACAAGTAAGCAGCCATACTGATTATGTGTCAATGTTTTTATAGTAGTTTGGACATTGAATTTTGATTTTCTGTTGATGTTGTCTGGTTTTAAGAATTAGATACCCCGTATAAGACCGCCTCATATGTTTTCGAGTGTTCCTTCCCCTATTTAAGACAACATGACTTTTTGACAAAACACTTTTCTATGTAACTTGGTTGATAGATAAGACAATGGGTCAGTTTGACTGAGGACCTATTGACTATTTTGAATTGGATCCGCTAAATCTCAAACTTGGTGTATGATAATGTTCAATATATGTTTGAAATACTAAAGAACAGGTTTATGTACAAAGGAGATTTATTGCAGAATTTTCTTAGTTTTTTTTATTTTTTTTTGTCTATCTTTGACGGTTTTTTTAGGAATTTTTGCAAATATTTTTGTTGTTTTCTCATAATTTTTTTGAACTTTTTGAAGTTCTTTTTCCAATTTTTAGATTTTTTCATGATTTACGATTTTTTGGTATTTTCAGGACTTGATGGATCACAACATTGGGGTACCCCCAGTCAAGACGTAATGGACAATTTATTACAGAATAGCCATGGTTGACTGACTTGGTACTGAATATGAGACAATAGGATAAGGGAAATTGACAAATTTCAAGCCATGATGGATTTTATTGTAGAATATGAGGTGAAATGACAAGTGATGCCAGGTTGGAGTAATGATAGATGGTAGAGAAATGATCTCTACACATGGCGTCACATTGCCTGATTTTCACCATGGTACTTTCCCAAGGTGCCACCGGAGTGGTTTTCACCATAGGACAAATTTATTTTTCTTTTTTTCTATTTTTGTGTCAGTGAAGATGCCTAATTGCCAGGTTTTTTCCAAGGTAACATTTTTTTCTTTATTGAGTTTTTTTTTTTCTTTTTTTTAAAAATGGATCTACTCTAAGAGTTATGAATAGTACTTGTGTAGATGCAAGCTGTTGATGGGGCCCGATATAGGCTATCCCTTTGATGTGGATATTTGATAAGCTCCAAACCCATAGATTGATGTAATGATGTAAGGACCCAACCAGTTTGGTTTAAACTTTCCCAGTTTTTCTCTTTCCATTTGATTTTCTTGATTCTCCATTAGTACCAGGTCACCAACTTCAAATCTCAAGGTATGACCTTTTTTTTGTAGATTCTCGTGAGATATCATTGATATTATTTCAAATGTGTTAGTTCATTTTTTTCTTTTTTCATTGAGATACTCTAGCTCATGTAGTCAAGATATTCAATATTCCTCATCTAAAATGATGTGCTAAAGTGATACTCGTAGTGATGAAAATTAACCTCTATTGGCAAGATAGCTTTGGTACCGTATACTAGTGAATATGGTGTGGCTCCTATGTGGGTACAAAAACTAGTGTGATATGCCCATAAGGAAGGGTTGAGTTGAAGGTGTCAGTCTTGACCAACTTCATTGGTTATCTTTTTCAGGATTTTATAATTGTTTTAATCGTAGCCTCACCCTAGTCATTACCTTCAGCAAAGTAGAGTGAAGAATAGTTGTAGTGTATATGATAATTTTTCATCTAATTATTTATTTTTAAAGGGGGGGCCATGATATGTAATGATGGTTTGTAGAACACCGTACCGACATATGATATAGCTCAAGAGAAACTTGGAAATTTGTTTGTTGGTGGTGTAGGTCATTAGAATTTCTTCAACCCACTTTGTAAAATACTGCATTTATATGATTATATACTTATAACCATCATGAGATAAGGGATGAATATTTCCAATTAGGTTGAACCCCCATTATGAGGAAAGGTCATGGTGATGTGAGTGGTTGTAGTTCTTGTGCTGGTGTATGGATGAGGTTTCTATGAATCTAAAATTTTATGCATTTTTGTACAAATAATAAAGCACCTACCTATATTGTGGGCCAATAATACCCAATTCTTAAAATCCTCTTGGCTAAGGTTAAGCCACTAGAGTGAGCACCTCAAATGACCTCATGTACTTCTAATATCATTGCTTGTGCTTCTTTTGAGTTGAGACATATAAGGAGTGTTCCATCCATACTACATCTATAAAGTGTATTGGAAATGATAGTGTAACGGGAGGCTTGAATTATCAAGGACTTCTTTTGGTTATGGAAAAAGTCAAGGGGAATAGTTTGGCTAGCTAGGTAAGTATATATGTCTTGGTACCAGGGAGAATTGGGACCAATAATTTCACACACAACTTCAGACTTGGGGACGTCAAAAATAGGTACAGTGAGTCATTCAACCATGAACTCACAATGTGTCACATTAGGTGGAATGTCTAGATAAGATCCTACAGTAGTTATGACATATGCTTCCTTGTTCCTTATTCTAGGGATTTTCTCAGTTGATATCATTTCAAAATGTTGCTTGATTTCTTCTACCATGGCTTTATAGAAAATTAGTTTGTCATCCTTAGCGTTGTAGTTTTCATTGAATTGGTTGATAATCAATTGAGAATCCCCATATACTTGTAGTTATTTTTTTTAAGGCAAAAATGCAGAGCCATTGTACTATATTATTTAATTATTAAATATAGTGCTTCATTGGGGCTCAAGGGGGAAGAAGCAGGGAAGAGAATTCCCCATCCCATCCCATGAGTATGATAAGAAAAATATTACAAAATCCCACTCAGGTCACCAATATACTTGTAGTTATTGGATCTTCCATTGGACAACTATTTTGAGCCCTATGATTAGTGCTTCATTCTTAGCTATATTTTTGGTGTAGTCAAAACTCAGCCAGTAGGAATTAGAAATGGAGTCTCCTTGAGGAGTGATAAACACTATGCCAACGCCTTATCCCTTTTATGTGTGAGATTCATTCAAGTATAATTTCTATTTTTTCTTCTCCTCAAGGGAAAATAGGCTTTCATCTAGAAACTCTATCAACAGTGGATGAATAGAAGGTAAAGGTGCATATGTTAGTTGGTTGACAATAGCTTGACCTTTTATTTCTTTTCTATCCACATAATTTTTTTTGAACTCACTGAGAATCATGACCCATTTGACAAGTTGCCCTATTAATGTGGCTTTCTTAATAGGTATTTCAATGGAACAATATTATCTATTAGGATCGTCTTGTGGCTTAACATGTAGTGTTTGAGTTTTTGGGAAGAAAAAACTACAACCAAACATGCTCTTTCAATTGCAATATAGTTTAGTTTATAAGTCACAAGTGTTTGATGGATATAGTATATGACTCTTTCCTTTCCATCTGAGTCATTTTGTGCTAATAATGCCCCTAGTGAGTGCTTTGTAGCCAAGATGTATAATAGTAGGGGTTGATCTAGAGTGGGTTTCACTAAGATTGATGCCAAATGAAGATAGCCCTTCAATATATGAAAAACATTTTGACAATCTTCTATCCATTCAATTTTTATGTCTTTGTGCAGTAAGTACCAGAATGGATGACACTTGTTATCCATATATGAAATGAATCATCTGACTAATTGTAGTCTTCCCTGTAGACTCCTAAGATACTCTAGAGTTTTTGGTGGAGACATATTGTTAATAGCTTGGACCTTTTTAGGGTCGATTTCTATTCCCCTGTGGGAGAAAATGAACCCTAATTACTTTCCTAATGTGACTCCAAAGATACATTTCTTTAGGTTTAACCTTACCTTGTATTCCTAGAGTCTATCAAATATTGGTCCTAATACTGATAGGTGAATATTTATTTCTAGTGACTTTGCTAATATGTCGTCAACATAGTCTTCCATTGTGATGTGTGTCATGTCATGGAAAATAGTCATCATTTCTCTCTAATATGTAGCACCAATATTTTTTAAACCAAACGACATGACACACCAAAAAAAAGTGCCTCATGCACAAGTGAAAGTTGTTTTGTGCTAATCTTTTGGTGCAATTTTGATTTGATTATATGCAAAGAAACCATCCATGAACGACAACATCCTATACACAGAGGTGAGGTTAACAATAATGTTAATGTTCAGAAAGGGGAAACCATCATTTGGACATTCCAAATTGAGATCCCTAGAGTCAGTGTAGATTCTTATTGCTCCACAAGATTTGGATATGGGTACTTAATTGGAGATCCAATCAGCATAGTCAATAGGTGTTACAAAGCCTACATTCATTAGTTTCTCCAATTTTTCTTTGATCAATAATAAAATTTTAGGATGAATTTTGCGGAGCTTCTGTTTGTATGGATTTGACCCCAGCTTTAGTGGTAGATGATGTAGCACTAGTTTAGGATCTAGCCTAGGCATGTTAGAGTATGATCAAGAAAATTTTATTTTCCTATCCTTAAGAACTAAATGAATTGTTCTCTTTCCTTTGGTGTTAATGAATCTGCCAAGTGGATTAGTCTGTGTTTCTCTAGTGCTAATGTTGGTTGTTTGCATTTTCTCTGCCAGAAGTGGTGGTTGTTCCTCAGTAATGAGGAGTATATCAATCTCTCCTTCCTCAAGTGCCTTGGAGAGGTTTTGACCCTTGGATAGGGATTTTTTTTACTATTTTACAACTAGAAGGTTATTTTAAGTTTTCACCTAATAACATTACATTTTCTTTTTCAATTTTATGGTTAGAGGATTGATATAACTCCCCAAAGTATGTTGTTTTATCCAATTTGATGTTGAAGCCTACCTTGTGGTCTCTCATAGGTATACCTTCTCTTAGTCTAAATAATTTAGCAATAGATTCATCCAGTAATCTTTAAGAAACCCCCCCCCCCCTTCATAAAAGGTGTAAAAAATTAGCGAAATGTGTAAAACTACCAAGGAAAATATTAATTTTATTGGCAAAATTTTTTGTTTAGAAAGAAAAAATAATAATCTCAATTGGCGAATCATTCATGGTCCCTGAAACTATGTGAAAAATCTGGGTGAAATGTTTTTTTTTTTTCAAAACTACAAAAATATATATTGGCGAATAAAAAATTTATTAGTAGTATAACATTAATTTTGTGGGCAAATTAATTCATTTTGCTAGACCCAACAAATTTATTGGCAAATAGAAATAATTTTCAAAGTTAAACATTGATCCAAGGAATGATAGAGTCTTCGAGCTCTTAAGTCTTTGTTAAGTTTGGCCTTTTTTTTAAATCGTGTAGTCGTGATTGTTTAGTCATGCTGTTAGTTAGAAACGCGAGTAAGCGAGCCAAGAGTTTTTAACTATGTCGCGTAGTCGCGAGTGTGGTTGCAGTTGGTTCCTTAACTGTGCGAGTAAGCGAGGAAAGGGAAAGTTATGTTGTCGCTTAGTCGTGCATGGTTGGCGGTTAAGTTCATTTGGCCCGCGAGTGTGCAACACAGTTTAGTTCATGGCTTAAATAATGTTGTCGTTCACTCGCTATGTAAGTTATCCTATATCTTTGTGGTTCGCGAGTGCGTGATGGTTAAGTTTATGGTTTGTCTTGTGGTTGTCGCTCACTTGTGAAGATTAAGGTCAAGTTAAATCTTATGTCGTGAGTGCGCGATTAATATGAATTTTAGATGATATCAATAGTTTTTGTTCAGTTGTAGAGAATAAAGGATTATTTAAGAAAGTGTTGTGAGTGCGCGACTAAAGATTTAAGTGAGATGGATGGCTATTGCTTAATCATCAGATGATCACAGTTTTAAGTAAAGGTGTTGTGAGTGCGTGGCTAAAGAGAAAGGAAATGCAATGTCACTAACTCGTGAGGTAAACAAAAGGTTTATGGATTGTGTTGCGAGTGTGCAACAGGTTGCCACATGGCCAAGTTCTATGAAATTTAAAATGACTTAGAAAGAAAAGTGCATACTCAGCTCCAGCCACTGCACTTAAGTTGGAATTAATGACAATATTAGTTGCAGTCACCAAACAATAGTATTAGACAAGTGTGAGAGATTTATGGTGAACCTGACAATGGTTGGATGTGATCGGATATAAATTTGCATGATTATGCTTAGATTGTGTACAAATGTTTTAAGCTTTCGAGAGATTCTGAGAATTTTTAGAAGATAATTGTATTCTAAGATCAATTTGCAGGCTATCCATCAGCGTGGTGAGGGATCAATTCCATGAAATTCAATATGAGTCAAGAAATTCAAGCGGGGCGTCAAAGTCTTCTGGTAAAAATAGAGTTGTGGTGAAGAAATATCCTGATGAAATTGCAGATTTATTACCAAGAAATTCTAGTGCAAATTGGATGGAGTGGAAGGATAGATGGTTCCAATGTAGAAATGTTGTTACTGTTAAAATAGTAATAACAAAATATAGAGTTAGGAAATTGTTTAATCAATGAGCAAGGAAAAGAGAGTTTAACATGAATAAACACAAAGCTAGGAGAATTCACCAAAGCACAATGAAACAAGGAGACAAGATTTTGAAGGGGGAAAAGCATAAAAAAAACCCCGTGATAAAATTATGAATGGGCAAAAATAATTTCTAGAAAAAGAGAGAGAGAGGGAGTGAGCTATGCTCTTACAATGATGTTCAAGAAGAAGTGAAGAATTGAGTCTAATGTGTGTGAGAGAGAAAGAAAGCCATCTCTTTAATAGAGAGGTGAGGAGGGAGTTACATTGTAACTCCCATTTCTATAGATGCCACATGTCATAAGTGTGTGAGCCAAGTGTAGGATTCCTCATAAGGAGGAATAACTAAGAATAATAAAGGATACCTTGGTTTATCCTAGTAAATATAACAACCAAGGAAAGATTAATTCTGACACCCCCCTTTAATCTTTACTTGGGGGTTTACAATCAAAGGGTGTTAAACCCAAATTTGTACAATGAATCTAGAATTTCTCTCTAGAAAGAGGCTTTGTCAAGATATCTGCAACTTGATCTTCTCC
>MU223089.1:2590292-2601964 GCA_018584345.1 Thuja plicata
ATGCCACGTGTCATAAGTGTGTGAGCCAAGTGTAGGATTCCTCATAAGGAGGAATAACTAAGAATAATAAAGGATACCTTGGTTTATCCTAGTAAATATAACAACCAAGGAAAGATTAATTCTAACAGTTACTCTAAATTACTTGGGTAATGTTTTGTTCCACTATTTTGGAATAATAGGGTTAAGTCATTTCCCATGAGCAATCCATGGAATTTGAACATGGCTAAGTTGATTGTCCCTGATGTATATGTTGATGTGGATTTAATAAAAGAGCTGGCAAAGAGGTATTGTCCTATGTCTAGGATAATTCGAAAAAAAAATAAGGAAGCCCTAGTAGCCATTGAGAGAAGAAGTGTTGGGGAGGTTTTCAATATTTCTAGTGCAATATGCACATAAATTGATTTGGAAAATATGAATGTTGATTATGAGAAGCGTGCTAAGTTGATAAAATGACATGAAATTCCAAGGTATATGCCTAGGGTAGACCGAAATTTGGTTGCAGTTCCTAACAATATACAACCACCATTTGACCTCTCCTTTTTCCATAATTACATAAGGTGCACAGTTTACAGATTGAGAAAGGTTTTGGGGTTTGATGGAGACTCAACTGTATTTGCTAATTTACTAATGATAGCCATGGACATTCAACATCTAGAGGTAAACATAGACTATGATTATGTAGGTTATGTGGTTGATTCCATACATAATGCACTGGTGGAAATTCAGAGTGGTGTTCTTGTGCCTAAATTTAAACATTACTCCTATTTGATGTTTCTAATTCTATTTTATAACAAGGAATCCATGGATAAGGAATTAGAGTTATATGAACCAGAATATGGGATTTAAATTCTAGTACAAAGATGGACTTAGGTATGGGATAGCTCATCCTTGCATTCCTCTTTTGTTTTCTTTCAAAATTGGATTGTTACTCCAATAATGGGTATGATGGGATTTGTTAGGGAAAGATTGTCCATTAATGTTAGGAGGTTATTGAGGCCTTGGCATTTTGTTCAAAAATGGCCAGTCAATCATAATTGGGGTGATTTTTTCTTCTTTGACCAGTTTACTGGCATTAGGGTTTATGGATGCTCTCAGTCCCCACACCACATATACTTCCTAAGTTTGTCCCATTCAGAATTGCTTTGATAGAATTCATTTGGAAAATTACTTGGGTAGATAAGGAGTTTTTAGAGGGACATATGAAGGGTACATTAATCCCTATCTTATGGGTGGCATATGACTTCTCTATAGGCAAGAAATCCTTTGAGAAGATTAATGGTTTTTTGAAACAATACAGATTTTCAAACAAAATCTCAAGGTTTTGTGATCCAGAGAAGTCCATCCAGATAGCCTTGAAAGACAAAAGTCCTTGGGAAAATATTAGGGATCATGAGATTTTGGATGATGAATATGTTGTAAGAAATAGAATGCATAGATTTGAGGTCTAGGAAAGGAGGATAAAGTGGAAAGATCTTATGAGAGTGGAAGCAGAGTGGAAAGAATCAAACACTACATTCTCTGGGTTTTTTTCCACATACTCCCTACTTCTAGAGAATTGAAAAATGTTGGAATCCTATGAAACCTTGATGGCACAAGTGCCAATATTCAGCGTTGAGGGTGCACAGCCCCAAGGATCCCAAGACACATTGGCTTTACATGCCAAAGGATTGTTAGAATCAGGGGAATAAGATGAGGATGTTGGAGAGGATGCAACTTCTGCTAGGGAGCCACCGAGTAAGAGGAAAAAAATAGAGGATAAAGCTATTAAAGTAAAGAGAAATATGGCCAAGGTTGTGGTCACAAAGCAGGGTAAGTTTTTCAGGTAGATTAGAACCCAATTGCAGGCATTTCCACAAGATGATGGGCAGGGTGAGAGTGAAGTAGCTCTGAATACAGAAATGGATGAGAGATTAATGATGGCTAATGAATTCATGAAAGATGATGAATTTATCAAGTCAAAGGAGTTCAAGAGTTTTCTTATAAAGTTGAAATAGAGGGAATTAAGGCATAATCTGATAGTAGGGGAAATAGGAGAAGAGAAAAATCAAGAGATTGTGAAGACACTTAAGGAATATGACCCTAAAAGTTAATTAATCACTATTGAACAGGCTAGGCTCCTGGTAGAGAATAGTGGGGTATTATTGATTCCTGATTGGGATTTGCAATCTACGTTCATTATTGATCAAATCATAAAATATGAAAACACCATGTTCAAATTATAGTTTGAAATAAATGATGTGTTAAGAGGATCAGGCTTTGATCCCAAATCAAAGACTTTGGCTATTTGGTCCCTGGCTCCTTCCATGCAAAATCCCTTGGCATTAAATATAAGGGAAGAAAAAAAGGTTGGCAGAATGATATGGAACTTGCAGAACACAAGTGATACAGAGATTGTCCACTTAATGACCCAAGTTTCATTTATGAACTTGGCGAAAATAGAGGACATGTCCAAAAGGTATGAGAAAACTTTCAATCAAATGATTGCTTTGGCTAAAAATTATGAAGAGCTTATGATACAAAATAATGCACTAGAAGAACAAGTGGAAGAATTAAAGCAAAAATAGTTAAGTGAACCCCCACAAGTAGCCATAGAAAACAAAGTAGATGCATCTACAAAGACTCAGGGTGACATAGAAGAAGGTGAAGACCAAGTAGAGAGACCTTCGAAATTGGGAGGACAAGGTGATAATGTTATTCCTATAATCCTTGCATTCTTAAAACACTGAGTGGGTGTTTTGAAACAAAAAACTTCATTGGTGCATGCAATGCACGAGTCACTCCAAGATGCATGCATAATTTCTTCTGAAGCCATGGTTTTCCTTGAGCCTATGTTCACTATATGTTCAGGTAGGACTAGGGTAATGGATAAGTTAAACACTACAATATTGTACAGTGATTATTTACCTCCCAAAATTTCAAAAACTACTATGATGATAAAAGAGATTAATATTTCTTATACTTTTTTCAATGGGAAGGATGGATTGATTAGCAAAAAATTGTAGTTATTTGGCAAATAGTGCAATGCACTGATTCCTTAGATTTATGATAATAATAATGACTTGAAAGTATAGTTTGTATGGGAGGAGGAATTTGATGCAATTTGGAAAATAGATGATGTAAATGAGCAATTAGATAGGGATATTGATGTTAGTTACTTCAACGATTTGATTGACAGTTTGGTCAAGGTTGAAGTGGATATGACCAAGGTTGTTGCTGAGGCCAAGATGATTGTAGATTCTAGATGGATAGAGTCCATTGCCAAGTTAGAACAAGAAAAGGTTTTTAGTTAGACCACCGACAAGTAGGTGAATAGGTGGGAGGCTATATTGAAAGGGTAGAAGATTTCCTTAAGCAAAAATGACTTTTGATTGGTTTTGTGGTTTCATTTTGTCATCTTAATGTTGTTATCAGTGTTGTCAGTTTTGGTTGTTGTAAGGTTGTTTCAAGATATTATAATTCTCCCAACTAGTCTGAAGCTTGTTGCATCCTGAGATATAAAAGGATTCCAAGACTACTGGGAAGAGGATAGTCATTTTTTGAATTATAAAGTATTGTAAAACTCTGGTATTCGACCAAGAAATTATAAGAGGGTTTGAAGTGTACTTTTGAATCTAATAGCTATTTTGACATGAATATAAATACAAATCCATCAACAGTTTCTGTATTTTTGATGAACGGTTGTCTTTGTTGTCATATTTTGAGTTTTTCTTATATTGAATGGTTGAGGATTATTTAATTTATCTATCTGTAAGGAAGATTGTGAAATCATTTTAGGGTTTCTCTCAAGGAGATGATTAATTTCCTTAGAATTAATTGTAAAACATGTCTCACTACTAATAATACACTGAATGAGTATGAAAATTTCTAGGAAGTTAGGAATTCATTATACTTCAAATTTCAAGAGTCAATACAGTAACAAGTTACAAAAATCATTAACAATAGTTTTCAAAATTGTAAATGTAATATGAGTCAACATTCAAGAAGTATAGTATATGAATTATCTTGTATCTGTATAAAATTTATGAAGTATACAATAAATACCTATTAAATGAATGCTAAATGATCACTTCACTGACTCATTGAGAAGTCTGACCCTTCTATATACCACATGGAATCCAGCTCCTCAAATTGACTAGTAGTAATTGGTTCCTCTTCATTCTGACTTGGGTATTCAAAAAATAAAATAAAATCTTCATCTTCATTCTGAGCCTGGGACCGAGCTCTATCGTTTGTCTCAAAATTGGTAGTAGCACCACTAGGTTTTGAAGTGTTACAAAGCACTCGTCTTTCATGCATGGAATTCCAAATTGACAATTCCCTATCATAAGGAAAATATTTAACATTGTACTAAGTTACAAACAACCTTAAGCAAGTTTCCAAATTTTTGTCTAGTTTATTTATGATCTTTGATTTCAAAAACCCCAATGCACTGAAAATTGTTTCATCTTCCACCAACCCTTGGTAATTGTTTGACATAAATCAGCAAGTTTGAAATATTATGATATTGAATCACACAATACTTCACTCTATTCAATCCTTTTTCCAAAGCCTATTTATTGTACTAGGTTCAAATGGATTCTCCAAGTTTTTCAACTGTAATTTCATACATGATGCAAATTGTCTACATTGTTTTTTAAGATTAGTTGAATCTAAAATTCCTTCAATTGGTTTTTCATTGCAATCTGCATGTTTTGAAAACTCTTTCATCAATTCATCAATTTGTTTATGAAAGATTTGTGCGTCAGTTTGTGTATCTTTGAAGTCTTTCCAAAAATGAGGAAACACACAACCCATGGCTTCAAGAATTTCTTCTCAAGGGAATCTTTCACGAATCTCAGTTGAAAGTTGGAAGGAAATTGACTTCAAATTAAGACTAATAGATTTAACAATCGTGTCAAAATCTACCTTTTTAACTAGACGTAGTCTGCCTTGCTTGCCCATCTTAGATTGGTGCATTGGTTTTTCATATCCTTTTACAAACACACATAAATTATTTTTTGCATTGAATTGTAAAAAATTATCAGCATGATTTAAATCTGTAATTATATGTCACCTAAAAAAAAAAGGGTTTTGAAGTGTTGTAATATCTAAATACAAAGCATCTAGGGAAATGCATGTCATTCTACGTAAACTATTATACTCATGGATATACATAGTTTTGTCTTGGGCTTTCTTAACAAGTTTGTTCATTAAATCCAACATGGGGAGAAGACTGGCTAAATTTAATAGAGTCTCTACATCACTTAACTTATGTAACAGATCAGGAGCTTTGTCTACTTTGAGGTGTTTCTCATATACTAGTGTGAACAAGGATTGATATTCTGTTAGAATTCATTCTACTGGTCCATACAAAGATATCCATCTGGTCTCAACATCCTTGAGAAGCTTGTTTCCTAGTGTTACTCCCTTTGTAAAAAATCTTAAATTCTGCAAAATGTTTAGGACTTCTGCAGAAGTAAGAGTATGGCTCATGGACTAGATCTTCAAATTTTGACACTGTAGGAAAATCACTTACAATTTTATATGCTAAGTTCATTAAATGGGCCATGCAATGTATGCCAAGCATGTAAGGTGCAATACTAGTTTGTAATCTTGCACAAAGACCGTTCCTTTGGTCTTTCATTACTGCAACTCCATCAGCTCCAACACACACTAACTTCTTGCCAATTGTCAAATCATCCATACCAGCAACTTCATTCAAAGTTGTCTTGACTTCAAAATATAAGTTTTCTGTTGTTGAATTGCCCCTCATTTTATGAATGCAAAGTAGATGAGCTTGGTGAATATGTTCTTTTACTGTATACACATGCATATAGACCCAAGAAGTGTTATCTACTATGATAACTTCATCTATGGATAATGAAATGAATCTGGACTATTTTACTTTGTCCTGTAAATTTTTCTTTTCCACCTCAGAAAGACAGTTTTCCATTTCCCATCTAGCGTTCGTTGACCAATATGACATAGGATAGTGAGGAACTTTCAAAAAATATAATAAATTACCATATTCTGAGAAGTCTCTCATAGGTAATCCTTTGGACACAATATGAAAACAACACTCATCTGAATGACCTTTTCCACATTTGCTTCATTAGCTGCATGTTTAAACCCAACCTTGATTGGATTTACACTACTAGCAATTATTGCCATTCTCTTGTTATGCTCTTCATATTCTATGGCATACTTAACATGAAGACATTCTTCCTTTGATTTCCATCTCACTACTAATATTTATTGTCTTTTTATGGTCTGTTTTTCATATACCTTACCAATATGCTTTTCTATAGTGTCAATCTTTAGCTGCAACTTCTTCTCTCTTTTAGTTTTCCAGGTACAAATTTTACACCTGCATTTTGTTGGTTGTCCATCATTGTTTTGGACTGGTTCAATGAACCAATACTTTTCTACCCAATCAACCTTACAATTTCTTTCCATTTCCCACTCATGTCCCATTTTTACTTTCTTTTTTCTTTTCTTCTTACCAACATCAATATTATCTTCATTGCTAGCATTTTCATCCAACTGGTTCTACGTATCCCTTATAAAATCTTCTGTTGTGCCACCATTGTTATCCTCATTTGATGCAGTTTGATTTAACTTGATGATAACCACAACTTGTGGTGGTCATAATGGTGAGCTACTGTGAATGGATTTTGCACTTGCAATAGCAGAAGTTGATGGCGCAGAAACATTGTCAATTCCAAAGAAAGCCTTTATGGTAGTATCTTTAAGTTTTGTGCATTTTGATGGCCTCCCAATCCCTTCACCACCCTGAGGAGTCTTACCCTTGTCTACCCTTCTAATCCCTTCACTACCCTGAGGAGTCTTACCCTTGTCTACAATTCCAATCCCTTCAATGCCCTAAGGAGTCTTAGCCTTGTCAACTTCTAGGCTTGGCCTTTCATTTGCAATCCCTTCACTTCCCTGAGGAGTATTAGTCTTTCCCATGTCTGACATGGAAATCCCTTCAGTGCTATCACCACAATGAGAAGTCTAAATCTCAACCTCCCCTGATATCTGAATCCCTTCACCAGCTTGAGGATACTTAGGATAGTCAACCTTGTCTGACATCTTGACCTCTCACTAGTCACTAGGAATCTAAGATTCTAGGAGTAGGAATTAAAATTAATAGCAACACTGTGAAGTGTGACCAAATGATTGCTTACCTTGGTCCTTTACACTTTCTCTAAAATTTTGAATCCTCTATTTACTATTGCAAGATTGTAATTTGTAAATCTGGCACTTCAAAATTTTGTAATGGGACGCGAACAGATTGTAACAAATTTGAAATTGTGTTTAAGTTTTCAAACTTTTAATTAACTGATTGAATTTATATCAATCCGTGCTTCTAATTTCCATTTTTTGTGAATTTGCGGGCTTTTCAAAATACATTAAAATCTTGATTTAAGTGTGGCAAAAAATGTGTCGACATGTTCAATGCATATTGTAGGAATTAACAAACGGTTGGTGAAATAGTTCATGGTCAATATAACAATCACGACGCATATAACGATCATCCACCAAATCAATGTAATTTTTTGGGGGTGAAATAGGCCGACTCATTCAATTCATAAATAATAACCGTTGGCAAAATAGGATCTGTACGACTGATTTTTTTAAAATATTGGGCAAATTAAGAGGTCATTACAAGAACCAGTCAGACTGATTAAAGGCAAATATACCAGTCAACCACATCAAACACCAAAACATTAATGATGATTTGAAAGACTACTAACCCATTACCATGTTTAATTTGGGTGATTATGACCACCGTGCATCAGGTATGATTCACCAAAATAAAATGTTAATATTCCCAGAATTCACCCAAAGGCGATTATTTGCCACTAAAAAACACTCTGGTCAAAAACATCCTGCAAAAACCAGTTAAACTACAGAACCAGAGAGAAAAAATATCATACAACACATGCTAGGGGTTAAGAAATTAAAATCAGCTCAATAAGACCCCTAAAAACACTCTCTATTCCTGAAATGAAAAATCACAGACAACAGTCTGTCACTGAAAATCGCACGACAAACTATATGTTACAATACGACAAAATAGGTATCAATCAAAGCCTGTACGACAAATGTAATAGGCCTAAATGATAAAAGAACTGGAAATCAGACTCATGTAAAAAAATACTAGTCACCATACGAAAAACTATTGTTTACTGAATTGTCGTACGAGCTGGAATCAAGCTTCGCACGATAATGAACACAGTTTCGTCAAAATGTGAAAAATCATAAAAATGAGGCAAAATTTGATTTTTGTGCCCCACGGTGGGCGCCAAATGTGTGTGTGGTAAAATGTGTGATCAAATTTTCAACCAAGCACTTCAATAAACCATTACATCAAAAGGGTTAACATCAAAGCAAGAATCAAAATGTTGCATAAACACCCTTGAAATCAGCCTATTGCTTCCTAGTTGAAGTGAGTGTGGTTCTCATGAATGCCCATTAGATTAGAAATGGAGAATCAGTGACTTGACTACCTCAAGATGGAAGATTCAAATGCAATAATGAGCAAGATGCATGTGCTTGCATACTCTAGTCTCAAAAGCTCTGAAAATGAAATGCATGCACTATCAAACTAAATGCATGGTAACCATGAAGAATGAAGCTACAATGCAAGTGTAAACTATTAATGAAATGAGAAATGCATCTACCATTAATCTATGAAAGGAAGCTAAGATTCCATTAAGATAATAAATGAAACTACAAATTCATAAGTGCAAGTAAACTACTATGAGAGCAAGAACTAAGAATGCACACTAAAAACCCTAGAATGAAAATAACATTATAACTCTACTCTCCAAATCTTCTTGTTTTCTCTGGAATTTCTATTATGTCTAGCCATGAGCAAGGAGATCTATCTCTTTTATAAGAAATTCCAAGAGATGGATAGTTGAGATTAAGAGGCAAAAGGAAATGAGCAACGATGGAGATGCAAATTTACTCAATCCATGTGAGCTTGATCCAAGTGATTTGGTTGGTCAACCTTGTGGAGAATCAGACAAAATTAGTATTTTTCCCTTTTATTTGTTTTATTTTATTTTCATGTGCTCACACATGTGTGAATGGGTTATTTTGATTTAAAAGAGACTTTAGGACTTTTTTATTTATCCCAATGTTTATGCAATTTAAGTATTTTAGGCTTGATGATTGATGATTTGATTCAACAAGTTAGGATTAAAATTATGTAAGCAAGTTTTATTAAATTCTCTCATAATTAGGGTTTAGGGTCTAGCTTGTGAATGCCTTTGATTTAAAATTTATTAAGACCAATTAATCTAAAATAGGGGCTATAGGTTTTCTAGACCAATTTTAGGTGATTACAATACTCAGGTGTCTTCAATTTAGAAGGCATGTACATCAGAGGTCTGCATGAAATATTTTTATTGTCTCAGAGCCTTATTGACAATATTCTTGAGGTTCAGTGAAAAAGGGCTGGAAAATCCAATGGTTGTGGGGGATTTGTGTGTTTGAGTGTTGATCATGATGCTATAAGATGTTCTTGAAGTATGTTCTTGATGAGTCAACAATCTACATCGATCAGAAAGATTAGATTGGTGGAATTTTCAGTCAATAATAATATTTTTATTATTATATTTTGTTCTTGGTCATCTGGGTTTGTAAATCATGTTGCACAAGTGCTAAATTGTGAAATTAGGAAAATTTATGATCTCAAGGTGGTTGTTATGGATCGTGGCTATGGTTTGATATTCAAAGATGGATCTGAAACATGATATTTGGCGCAAATATTTGAAGAGAGGGAGAATTAGGTTTTTTTGACCTAGTTCTTCTTATAAGATGATCAATTAGGGAAAAATGAGGAGCGCAGAAGTGGAATATTGGTTGTGAATGCTAGAGATAGCTTTTAGAGCAGTTGTTGAGATCTATAGAAGGATAAATTGCTCATTTGAAAGAGTCAAAGAGAGTTTGAGTAGAGATTCGTGATGTTCTTCATTGGAACTAACTTTGGCATAAGGTAGATGTTGTTATCCAATTCACAAAAAAATCCAGATCATTGTAGTGATCAGACTATAAGGCAATGAGCCTTCCTTAGGGTTGTAGCCAGTGGCTTTTCATTTAAGTAGTGAGCTCTACGAAGTGAGCTTGAATGTGTGTGCATTCCCCATTATGCTAATAAGTTTTTACTTCGAATAAGGTATTTACTTATTATGGGTAATTAACCCCATCATGGTTTTTCCCCTAATAGGGTTTCCATGATAAAAGTATTAATGTCAAGCATTGTGAACATGATTCTAATTTATGGATGCTTCTATATTTCATTGTTTATTAATCAAATTAGATCTTAGGATTTTATGCTTGAATGTTTTGAAGTGTTAGGGTCTTGAAGTTGAAATTTTAGGAACAACTAATTCACCCCCTCTTAGTTATTCTCTACCATATTATCAACAAATCAAGTAGTTATGTAGATAGAGGAAAGTTTGGAAAGGTAGTTCGAATGAGATAGCAAAGTGTCATGCTTGGTACCACTTTCTAATGACATTAAGTCTTGCCATTAGTATACTTAAAGGGAAAAACATGATAAAGTTCATAGGTATAGGCATAACCGACAGACAACAAGCATACCTAACGAGATGACAATGTCTATCATAAAAATGCTAAGTATAGACGATGAACATTGACAAGAGTCAAACTGACGACAAGCATTACCGACGATACAGTTTTGAGAACATCACCGACAAAGAAGAAAAGTCATACCCGATAAACAGTTCAATTAAGGGACACCGACAGAGTACAAAACTGACAGAACTGACAAAGCAGCCCGACCATCAGAACCGATAGTCAGTTATAGAACCCGCAAAAAGTGGATCTGACTTTACACGTCAGATAAAACATTGTAATTCTATTTTTAGAGTTTTTATTTGTTTTAAAGCTTTACTTGAGGGTCAAGAAAGCAAATTGTGAATGTTTTAAAGCATCCTAATGGATCTAAAACATATCTAACTAAAGATCAAGGTCAAGTTGTAAACCTTGGATCTAGAGTTAATTTGAAAAGCGTGAATCAAGAATAGAGCTAGAAACTAGTATAAATAGATGTTCAATCATTTGTAATAAGAGAGACTTTTAATCAGTTGATAAATGATAGTAGCCATGGAGAGAATCTAAGTAGCAGAAGAGAATTCATGCAAAGTACAGAAATAGATCAAATCAGTTATCAAGAACATAGAAAGGCTACCGACGAGCAGAGACAAGGTATCACTCAATCACTCAAGGTGATTACATTTACATTGTAAGCTTTACAGGATCTGTTATGAGAAATTAGAGATTACATTCACTATCAGATCACAATTTATATTGTAGTTGCATTCTAACAAGTGCATCACAACTAAAATCCTTTTGTAGAAGGTGGACTTAACAGTTCTTTGATAAATCTCTTAATAGAGTGCACACTTAACAATGTTGCTAAGGCTTCAAATGAAGTAGATCTTAACAAGTCTCCACTCTAATACTCCTAACAGGGTAGATCATTAGAAGTGATCAATTTTAAACCTTTACCGGCTCCCTTCTTATCTGCAGATAGTGAAGTTTTGTGGGTAGACATCCCCACCACAGTTTTTACTTCCTAACAGGAGTTTTCTATGATATCATATCATGTGTTATGTGTTATTTACTTTCATGTATGTTTCTTGAATGTTTACACA
>MU223089.1:2602907-2624095 GCA_018584345.1 Thuja plicata
AGGCCACACCTCAAACATTTGCAAAAACAAAATGAAAGGTATTCCTCAATCACAATCTACTTTCATTGGTAATTGTTATAAATGTCACAAGCAAGGACACAAGGCATATGAATGTAGATCCAAGATGGCAAATCCAAAGAAGGAAACCTACATGGAAAAGTATTGTCCTACCTGCAAAATGAATGGACATACATATCAGGAATGCTGGAAAAAGAATAAAAAAGCATGGACACCAAAAGAACCTGATAATGGCTACAAACTGACAAGAGTAGGTAACTCGTATGTTTGGGACTATAACACATGGGTAAATTGCACAACATGTGGAAGGTATGGTCATATATCTGCCAACTGTATGAGAAAATGGACTAGAAAACTAAGAGGATGGTTCAATCCAGGTATGGAATGTTTACATTGTCATAAGGTTGGACATGTGATAAAAGATTGCAAAGACCAATTGACAGAAACAAGCACTTATCCCAATGGAAACACCATTAATGACATCAAGAAGATGAGAAACAAGATGTGGGTAAAAGCCACAAACACTAAAGGTGCTGGAACAAGCAATGCAAATGATGACGCCCCATCCAATGGATCTGGTGGCATCACTATCTCCAACTAAATTGTACAAGTAAGTATGGAGCTACATTATGATAAGTTATATTATGCATCGGTTCCATTTACATATTGATCATATAGACAAAATTAGCATTATTGAAGATGCACTATATTGTTACTTGTAATATTATTGAAAAACAACCATTGGTTAATGGGTACAAATTAGCATCGGTGAACACACACAGAAAAGTTAACACTACTTACCAAAATGTATCGGTCATTACACAAAATCCAAGTCACTAAGTGTAAACTGATGGACATCAGTAATCCTTGAGCCGACAGAAGTTATCGTCGCTATTTTATCGACAATCATCGGTGAAGTCACCAAAGCTGCTAGCAACCCCGACACTTTGTGCCTACACTGAAGATGTTACTTATCCCTCAACTGATGAACTCAGTCTTTGTATACCGATGGTTTTTTGGGCATTAATGACAACTTAGTGCACAAAAGTTATAAAAGCGTGATGGAAGAACTCATTTCGCACCCGCGATTTTTGAGCAACCAAGTAGAGCTAAGCAAAGTGATTGGAGAGAAAATTGAAGTGTGGCCTCAACAAGATTCCAACTCAACTCAAAGGATTCATGAGCAATCAAAGAGATTTAGTAAGTACCTACATTCATCAACCGCACTGTTTAAATTATGGAAAGCCCTAAATTTCTAAAAATGATGGCATCTACTTCTAGAGTTGAAAGAGGATAAGAAGAAAATGATCAATCTTATCAACAGAGGCACTTGTGTTGAACCTAAATACAAGTTGCACCCAGAAATCACATCACAACCTGATGATTCTGGAGCATTCTCCAGAATCCCACCTAGGGTTTTGCTGGTAGAAGACGTAAGGTCCTATATACATTGCACGATCTCAGAATTAGGAGATCTGGACCTAGACAATGCCTATAGGGCACTTTGTGATGAAGCTGGAAACTTGAAAGAAGAGCACAAGCATCTGGAAGTGAAAGGTCTCACGAATGCATTACACTTTCCCAGAGTTTTTAAGATAGAATGGATACGGATAGTTCTCAGCAGAATGCATAACTAGACATTATGGCTTAATAAGCCAAAACGAATAACAAAGGATGTTATTCATGCAGTTACTGGATATCCTACAACTGACAAACCACAAGCTCGCAAGCACCCATCCCTAAAGGAAGTGGAAAAGCTAACTGGTGCAAAATCAGACAAGAGAGGTCTCAAGGTTAACACCATCACCGACGAAGAACTCAAGTTTGGTGCATGTGTGGTAGGATACAAGATCTTCCAGTCCAGCAGAATGAATAGCATAGCAAGCACTGCTATGAGCACAGCCTACAAGATCATCAAACTAGGAAAGAAGATGGATCTTGCAGAGATTTTGTTGAATCAACTTGAGGAGAACATGAACACCATAAGATCTTCAAGGACAAACACTTGGAAGTTTGGTTCCCTCATTATGTGCATATTCTTTTACTTTGAAGAATACTTTCCTTCCATAGGCAAAGTAGTATGGGATACAAGAAAATCTATAACCATACATATATGTGAGCATATAGAGTCATTAGGTATAGATTTTGATGACCTAATGAATGAGTATCTCAGAGGTATTAAGGAAAAGATGCAAGCTAGAACAAGGATACCTAAAAGTTTGATAGAAGAATACAAAGAGGATATATGTTTTATGGTAGATACTGATTTTACCTATATCAAACCAGTAGTACCTAGGAAATCATGGCTATCACATTTAGAATATGAGATCAAAATAGGACAAGCCACTGAGTGCATCAAGGCACTATTGAATGAACCAGTTGACAACAAGCAAGCAAGATTTGGCACTTATGAAGAAGCCAAACCAAAGATCAAGACAGATCTTGTTGTCAAGAAAATTATAAACAAGAAGAACATAATGGTTAAAAACTTAACCAAGAAATTTGCAATTACTGAAGAAGGTGAAGAGGAAATAGAAGGAAAGGAGGAACAAACCGAAGGTCGGTCACCTATCGGTGAAGAAACAGAAAAGAATGATTCAGAGGGTACACAATCAGATTCACCACCTCCACCTCCACCTAAGAAAGCAAGAACAACAGCCGCTTCAAGAACAAGAAGCAAAACTACAAAGGAACCAACTCCTTCACCACTTAAGAAAGGTAAGGTGAGAACCTACAAGAGAAAACCGGTCTCACCAATAGAGATACAGACCAAAAGGAGGAAATGGGTTAGGACAAAAGAGGATCTAGAAGACTCAGCTATGGATGAAGCTAACATAGATGTGCAAAAAGGGAAAGAACCCTTGATTCCAAAAACAATTAATGAAATGTGTAAGAACATATCAGAATCATAGTCTATTTCTGATCCTAACATTAGGAAATGGCTGAAATTCAGTACAGAGGATCAAAATAAGATTGAAGAGGCTATAATTGCTAAAATCTACAAACACCATTATGTTCCACTACAATTCTCAGAATATGACGTTCCCAAGGAACTAACAGAGAGATTATCTGCTAGATGGACATTTGCACTACATCGGGAAAAAGAAATAAGAGAAAGAGTACTTGTTACTCTTATGCCTTCTGATTCAAAGAAGGAAGAAATAAATGAGATGATGAAGAAGTATGAAAAGTAGTTCTCACCAAAAATGAGAGCATAGAAATTTCTCAAAGGGAAGCTAATAGCTCTTGATCAGGAAAGCATTAAGAAGTGGTGCAAGATACTCAAAAATCCCACTAAGGAAGCTAGCCTGGAGAAGGAAAAAATCATCATCAAAGATGTACAAGATGACTCATCTGTGGAATTGGATAAAGAAGAGAGTGAGACAACAGGCCCCAAACATACTAAAGTTATAGATGAAGTATGGCCCGACACTACTCTTGACAAAACACAAAGTGAGGAAAGCCAAAATCCACCAAGTCCAATTCATATTGACTTGAGTAATGAAGAAGAGGATACCAAATAAGAATTAACAATAAAAGGTAACATAACTAATGATATCAATGATGAAACATGGTTGGATAACATCATCAATGAAACTACAGGAAAAGACCCTGCAGAAGAGGTGCAAAACAATGAAGATATCAATGTTGCACAGGGTAATACCGACGGACAAGATACACTTACTGGCACTGCAGAGGTTAATACACCGACCAACATGAAAATTTTGATACAAGCTATTGATATTGAATCAAGTCAGGAGAAATCATCTAAGAAAGGTGATGATATACCCAAGGACACGGGTAATGATGAAAATAAAGATGCATCAGATACTCAAAAAGATACAGATACAGAGATGAAGGATGCAACCGACACTCAGCAAGAGTTGTCTACTGAAAAAGACAAAGGAGAAGATGCTAAAATAGATGAAACATTGAGAAAGGATGAGGAGAAAGAAAAGAGTGAAGAAGTCAAGCAGGATGAAAGAATGAAAGAAAAGGAAGATAAATCTGTTGATACACCCAAGGCCAATGAAGAGACTTCTTACAAAACCAACCACTGGACTCATAACAAAAACAACAAGATGCCTCATCTTCTCAACCCTCACCTACAAAATCCATCCAATCTCAAGGTTTAAAAATGGTAGTACACCAATCTGCCTCCCAGCCGAAGAAAAAGAAGATCAACCAAGAAGTGGCAGAGAACAAGGTAAAGCTCTCTGAACTAGCAAGTCAATTAGAACCTATGATTGTTGAAGATGTTAACTTAGTTTAGAAATTGTGCACACTATAAAATTTCACAAAAGAAAATAGTGAAAAGTTGTCACAACTAGATTCAGATCTAACAACTAGTGCACAAAGTTTAACCTATGATGCAAACATAATAAAGTTGCATCATGAAAAGATCATAGAGGTAAAAAATTTGAGACAAGAGATATGGGATGCAGAGACACAATTCAGAAATGAGGTTATAGAGCTACAAGCTCACATATTGCCAAACCTCACCACTCTACAACAGCATATTACAGATGCACAAAATCTGATCTCAACCCCAGAAATGTTTGTGGTAGACAACATAAATGACATGCATGTGAGGATAACACTTGAGCACAAGGATCTTGAGAATTTAAAGGAGAAATGGGAGAAAATGATGGAGGAAATCAAAGCCTCACACTCTTACATTTTTGACAAGTTGTAAGTACCTTTGCCCTCATTATCAAAAAGGAGGAATGTATATATATGTACAATATACTTTAGTAGAAAAAGGAGGAATGTATACATATGTATAATATACTATATGAGAATATGTATAATGTATGTACAACAAGAATAGATATGTACATAAACTTACACTTACCGGCATATGCATAGGGGGAGTCATTTCATGACTAAGGAAGAAGTATACACATGTGTACAGACTAATACATCAAGTATATTGCACATATCAATTTTTGATACTAATGTCAAAGGGGGAGATTGATGACATTAAGTTTTGCCATTAGTATACTTAAAGGGAAAAACATGATAAAGGTCATCGGTATAGGCATAACCGATGGATAGCAAGCATACCCGACGAGATGACACTGTCTATCATAAAAATGCTAAGTATTGAATTGCCTGACACACATTGACAAGAGTCAAACTGGCGACAAGCATTACTGATGATACAGTTTTGAGAACATCACCGACAAAGAATAAAATGCATACTCGATGAACAGTTCAATTAAGGGACACCGATGAAGTACAAAATTGACAAAACTAACAGAGCAGCCCGACCATCAGAACCGATAGTCAGTTACAAAACCCGCAAAAAGTGGATCTGACTTTACACGTCAGATAAAACATTGTAATTCTATTTTTAGAGTTTTTATTTGTTTTAAAGCTTTACTTGAGGATCAAGAAAGCAAATTGTGAATGTTTTAAAGCATCCTAATGGATCTAAAACATATCTAACTAAAGATCAAGGTCAAGTTGTAAACCTTGGATCTAGAGTTAATTTGAAAAGCATGAATCAAGAATAGAGATAGAAACTAGTATAAATAGATGTTCAATCATTTGTAATAAGAGAGACTTGTAATTAGTTGATAAATGATAGTAGTCATGGAGAGCATCTAAGTAGCAAAAGAGAATTCATGCAAAGTACATAAATAGATCAAATCAGTTATCAAGAACACAGAAAGGCTACCAACGAGCAGAGACAAGGTATCACTCAATCACTCAAGGTGATTACATTTACATTGTAAGCTTTACAAGATCTATTATAAGCAATTAGAGATTGCATTCACTATCAGATCAACATTTATATTGTAGTTGCATTCTAACAAGTGCATCACAACTAAAATCCTTTTGTAGAAGGTGGACTTAACAGTTCTTTGATAAATCTCTTAACAGAGTGCACACTTAATAGTGTTACTAAAGCTTCAAATGAAGTAGATCTTAATAGGTCTCCACTCTAATACTCCTAACAGGGTAGATCATCAGAAGTGATCAATTGTAAGCCTTTACCATCTCCCTTCTTATCTGCAGACAGTGAAGTTTTGTGGGTAGACATCCCCACCGCAGTTTTTACTTCCTAGCAGGAGTTTTCTGCGATATCATATCATGTGTTATGTGTTTTTTACTTTCATGTATGTTTATTGAATGTTTACACATGTAAAGAACTTATATTATGATTTCACATACATATAGAAAGATGAACAGATAGATATGAATATATAAATCTAATGATAGAAAGGTTAATGGGCCAACCACATAAAAAGTTTTAGAGGTATTGATTCACCCCTCCCCTCTCAGTACATCATTCCAATAATTCCAACACTTTCAAGGGAAGAAAACATATCTAACTTTGATATAAAGTACATCAAAGTTTTAGAGATGTATCGGAAAAGTATTAAGGTCAAGGGATATAAGAAAGTTGGATTTTAGTGAAACATATATAAGAATTAATGGGATTCAAGAATTAATCATGATAGGAAACAAGTACCTAGGTAGATGTAAAGATCTCTAAATCTAATAGAATACTTATAGAAAAATTATGATTCTTGAGTTAGGAGTCGTGGAGGTCCAAATGAGGTACCTAGATAAGGTGATGGCTTGGAAATCTAGCCTAAAAGCAACAGATTTTGATTGACAAAGGATAAAAAGGTTGGGGATTTTGGGATGACATGGAAAGGGTACTTGGGGAAAGGAAACTGTAACATTTTAGTGGAGAATAAGAAAAAGGCATGACGGGACAAGGAATTCCAAAAATTGATGCAAATAAAAGGGAAATAGTATTGGAACTATTTTATGCAAGCTTTTGGAGAATGAAACTTGGGGATGCTAGGAAAAAATATTGAGGGAAGTATAAGCCTAAAAAATTGGCACTTAAGAGTTTTTTAGGATTTGAGTTAGAATTTTGAGGCCCGTATGGATGGTACACCAACATAGGAGGGTTTGTATTTTGACAACTATACTTGGCAAAAAATTTCAAGATTAGGGACAAGGATGTCATGATTAGGTGGAAAGGTATGTACCTTTCACTCTTATAAAAATGTTAAAATCAATTATAGAGGTAAACAATATATAAAATATGCCTTTAGTGCAGCCTTTTATTTATTTACTAAATAAATAAATTTATTTTGATTATAGTAAAAGATAAAAGTAACCTTTTTATATGAACCAAGGGTAATTGAACTAATGTAATAAATAAAGAATACTTAACCTAGGTGAATAAAAGCTAGGTAAATCTAGAATAATAACTATTATTTTAGGAAATGAAATGTGTATTTAAATTTTGAATTAATAATGGAATATAAACAGTAATAATTTGCTCAATTTTTTCAACATGATATCATAATTTAATGACCTTAGAGTGTTGGTTGTCTTTGGACCCTAAATAAACCTAAAAGTATTTGTGGGTCGATCCTAGTGCTTGGGATTGATCATGTACAATATGAATTTGATCTTTAGGTGTGGTTTTGATTTTTTCAGATACATGGAACTATGATTTGGCCAACATGTAATGACTAGCAATATTTAGAAGTACTTTGGAGAGGTTACTAACTTATCATGGTTCATATGCTATCTTCAAATAATCCCCTTAAATAACCAAACTTTAAACCTTAGACTAGTGTTGGTAGACAACAAACAAGCATGTCATGGTCTATATGTAAATACTAATTATTTTTGGTGTTCCAAGTTTAGACATTCCTAGGAATGTTCCTTGTAATGTGGATAATACTTGATGATTCTATAATACTCAAATGATATCATATATATTTGAAATGTCTAAATGAGTGTCTTCAAATACTAGGATATAATAAATTACCACACAAATGTATACAAAGTTGGCTCTTAGTTGTTAATGGAAAAAGGTGGGAGCTAAGAATACACCTTTTAAGTTGATCCACACCTTGTGAGTTCATTCTAGTATGTTCAATAAATAATCTAAATTAAAAAATTAATAACTTTCTAGATCAAAAAAATAATTATTAATTATATACATAAAATTAAATATATACATTAAAAAACATAAGAAAATTTGTTAAATTATTCTCAAGTACAAGTTATTCTCTCATTTCTACTCTCCACTTCTTTCATTATGATGATATGCATGAATGATGACTTAATAACATCTGTAATGCTGAAGCAACCTATGAGACCCACTAAGTATCACATACCCCAGAATAAGGTGCATGAAACCTTAAGTAATTTGTAACTTCCCATTTAAACCTTCTCTTTAACAATGAATTTTGATCACTAGGTTTGTTGTTCTATCTAGCTATGTTTCTTCAGATATAGAGTACTTAAATTGTTTGCTTCTAAAATATCCACATAGCTAGAATGGATGTCATTGTATGTCGAGCAATCCATGATAAAATTTCACTCTATCTCTACCACTCCCATGTTGCAAAATAGACATATATATTTTTTTCCATTCTTCCTTAGGTATCATCCATCTTCCTGCTTCACAATTCAAATGGTGAGAACTAGTCCTAAGTTGAGCTATAAGCATTTTTTCTCTTCATTTAATATTTGCTCCTATGTATGCTTTTTCTTCATGGTCTTCCATGGGGTTAAATTCTTTGATATAGTAGGCCCATTTTACACCCATTTTATTTTCACCATATGATACTCGTGAATGTTATCTGCACATGTTTTTTTTATTTCTTCATTGTTATCCAGTTATTCTTTCATGTTAACATCCCATTTTCTCATCCATTTGTCATTTTCTTCATCCACATGTTCTTTATTCTATCTAGTCTTTCATCCATTACCAACTTAGGCCAAAAATGATTTTCTCTATTTTAAGTTTTCTTTAGGTAGCTTAAAAACCAAACTATTATCGAAACCTCTGAAGGGAAGATACCTATTTCTGCCAATAAGATCTCATAAGGGACAACAATTTTAATTTTGAGACTACTGATTATTAAATGTTTTTTTTTATTCTTTCAACTTGCCTCCATTTTTTATTTGACATGTTATTGCCCCAAATCTCACATCCGCAAAGGATCACCTGGGTGACCAACAAACCAAAAATCATTTTCTTGGTCTTCCAATCCCACAACTTTGTGTTCCTACATCTATTTTGTAAGGAATATAGTGCTTTCTAGCCTCCCTAAATTCCCTTAGCTTTACACGCTTCCCACTTTATTTTTTTGTGAAAATTGATCCCTAGACATTTTTACTCATTCATTATCTCCAAAGGATTGCCTTCAAAAAGAAAATTGTTTTGTGTCTTCCTATTTCTTTTTAAAGAGAATATAACCAATTTGGCTTTGCTAGTGTTCACTTGCATTCCAAACTCATGAAAAAGGATTTCAAGCACCTTCAGGTGTTCCCTCAGTCCATCAACTACTTTAGCAATTAAAATGGGATCATCCACAAAAATAAGTATCTTTATCACATATTTAGCTAGCTGAACTTTCACCCATTAGTCTTGTTTAGCCATTCTTCCAACTTATCAGTATATAGTCGAAATAGAGTTGGAAAGAGAAAACACACTTATTTGAAACCAATATCATTTTCAAAGCACTATGACATCCCATCTATGGTTATGATTTTAGCCTTGACCTGCTCATAAAGTCTATGGACCACAACTCTAAGCTCATTAGGAATTTCTAGTTCTTCTATTCCATCCCAAAGTTTGTTGCATGGCACCATGTCAAAGGGATTTTTAAGCTCAACAAAATAACCAAAGGTCTCATTACCTTGAGTATTCCATATTTTTTCAAGCAAGAATCTAAGGGTAACATCATGATCAATAGTGGAATATTTTGGTTTAAAACCATCCCGCCCCTTAGCTCTTTTACCTCCTATTTATGTCCACCTGCTGACTTTGTATTCTATCATGGTACCAAAGAGTTTCCCAAGGAGGGGGTTAACTATAATAGTGTAGTAATTAGATGGATTATTTGTGTCACCACTTTTACAGAGGGGAATCATAATGCTAGTCATCCATTTTTTAGGAAAACCCTCTTCATTGACATCGTTGAAGATACAATTGACATGAGGTGCGAGAACATCAATGCCCCATTTCAAATGTTCACATTGCAAACCATTGCTATCTTTGGCATTTCCCCCTTCCAATATCTTTATGCCTTGAATGTTATCTTCAATGGAAAAAATCTCGATCATGACACTGATTACCAATGATCTATGCTTATCCTGCCCATGCTCACATAACATCTTTGTATATTCAAGCCATTGGGACCTTGTGATGCTATTCTCTATTTTCTTCCTCTTTTGTTGCAACTCTTTCCAAAATTCCCTTGTATTTGTTTTCCGAGATTAATCAGCTTCATCCTTACTATGGTCACATATATTTTTTACACCTTAGAAACTTTTCATACTCTTTCTCATTTTATTTACTCATTCCCCATCTCAGATGTCTTTTTGCTAGCTTTCAATCATCAAACAAACCAAGGGTTTTCTTTTTGCTAGCTTGCACTCATCAACAAACCAAGGGTTTGTAGGGAAAGTATTTTTGCCTCCCTTTTGGGTCTAGTCCTTTTACACTCCTCTAATGCCTTGTGAATTAGAGGAACTAGAGTATCTTTTTCAAAAAGGTGTTGCTTCTTGTAATAAAAATTATAATCAGAAATCCTAATGAGTTGTTTAAGGGCACCCGTGAAGATTTTATGATTTACTTGAGTCATTAGGATTCTTCCATATGAGGGTGCTTTCTTTTGCTTAAGATGAATTTCTCTCTTTGCTACTTGTTTAAATGAATAGCCAATTTTTAAAAAATTGGGTTGTGGTATGAGTTTATCCCTATTGAGTGTTCTCTTATCTCTATCTCCTTTAACCTTGAGGTGTGATCTATGAGCAAATAACATAGTCAATAAAACTTTGGCCATTGTATGTTTTACAAGTGATGTTTCTTGAATATGGCTACACTTTCATATTCTTGCATATGACCATGTAGTACAAACTACAAAAGCCCAATAATTTTTCTCCATAATGATTAACATTGCCCTTCTTTGTCTTGTGAAGACCTTTCCCAACATTGATCCTTCTCTTCTTCTAACCACAACGTGTCACATCTTTCTTTGCAAATTTTCTTTAGGTTGAGGGCTTGGTTGTTTGTTGTCCTAGAATTAAAGTCTCCTATTATTAAGACTTCACCCAAAGTATTAAAAATAGAAATATCATTTTTGAGCGTTGTGTAGGGGGGTAAAAAGCACAATAAATTGTCACCCTTTTACAAAGGAAAAAGGTTAACACCAAAACTGTAAAACTTCAAGGGCATAAAAGTCACATTTATGTTGAGAATTTGAAGATGATGTAAACTGATGAAATGTGTGAAATAGGATGAATTGTATGCCTATAATTTTTTTTTTAAATGAACAAAAATTAATATGTTTTTTGAAATTTTAAGGTCTATTTTTCATTTCCTGAAAAATATTGTAAATCAAGGAGTTTACTTCCCGCCAAATCATTATAAGTTAAAACATTATTTTTTCCTCCATTTTCATAATATATTTTAGATGACATGTATAGCTAATGCAAAAAAAAAGAAAGAAATGTTTTTTGATGTATAGTTTGCCTGTTATAAGTATTCAAAGTCAAACTTACCTGAAATCAACAGTTTTTGTATCTCGCCATTTTTCCCCTTTCAAAACTATACCAAAAACCAAATAAATTACATATTATTGAAGAGGAATCTCTTCTCTAGTGTTATCTATGATTTTAAAAAATTTCTAAATTGATTTAGCATTTTTTTTATATTTTCCAAATCAATGCCTTCTCAAAGCTTTATACACCTACACGTAGTTTTTAGTAAATTTATTCAACATTTTTTAGTCAAAACAAAATAAAATTTATATGTCAAGAATCGTATTTTTGAGATCTAGAAAAAGGTATTTTTAGTTTTTTGACATTTTCTAGTTTCCAGAGAGAAAGGAACAACAGAAAAGCAAACTTTTGTCTTTGTTGTGTTTTAGAGGTTTGGCTACCAACATGGCATGCCACCTAGATATTGATGTAAGTAGGGCATTAGAACATGGACCCAAGGCAATCCTAGCTATCCAAACCAACCTTGCAGAACAACACGGAAGCAACAACACAAGAAGGAGAGAAGAAACAACATATACTTTTCATTAATTGATCAAACTCAATACATGTCGGGCTATAAGGTCTTCTTGGTTTCGGCCATATAAATTCAAATAAATTAAAGAATTAAATTCATACATGCGAGGTCACATACATGTCATCCAAATATGCTAACACTTAATCTTCTATCACAAGCTGATACAAAAACTCCTCTAAAACTAATACCCCAAATCTAAGAATATAAACCAAATATATACAAGAGTCCACCAAAGAGGTCAACACTCAAATCCCAAAGAAAGACCCTGATTTAGGTCCACACATATCCCAATGAGAGATCCCACATTAATTGCACCATGTAAATTAAATGCAGAAGTTGGCTAGATCAGGATAAACAACTCGGTAAGAAGATAACCGAGCAACAAAAACAACTCAGTAAGAAGATATTTGAGCAACATAAATGAATCGATGAAAGAAACCACCAAGAAACCAACATACACCAAGAATCATCGGTAAAGTAAGATAGAAAAAGTAAATAAGCAACAACAGTTACCGATCACTTCACCGAGCAGCCTCCAAAACAAGCTAAAGGACAAAAGAAAACATATTTTTGGTTGACCAGGATTGCCAAAGAACCCAAGATGCTCCTGCATCAGACACCTAGGGTTAAAATAAATGATTCCCCGAATCATGTATCAGGTCCAACCTAAAATGAATCCAACTTAGATTGAGAAATCCAAGATGAGTCCTTAATTAGCCTATTCTTTCATTTTATCATATACTCCATGTATTCTTTTCCTATTGTACTTTTGCCAACTCTTTGTTTCAAAATCTATCAACTTCCTCTATCTATTTCTTAAGATAATCACTCGGTACTGTCACTTCTTCATCAGGTTCATGATATTCATACAAGTCTAAAATATTGAATATGGATGATATATACATGTCATCAGATAATTCCACTTCATAAGCATTTCCACTGTCAAATCTTCTCTGTATTTTGCAAGGACCAAATTCTTCATCTTCAATTTACCATATGTTCCAATAGGAAATCTGCCTTTCTTCAAATGAACCATTACTACATCACCAACTTCAAAAGTTTTATGTCTTCTTGATCTATCTGCACTATCCTCGTATTTCTGATTACTTTTCTCCAGCTTCTATTTTATATCCTCATGCAATGTCTTCATGAACTCAGCAAACTTTTTTTCTTCAGCACTCCTTTTCTCTTGTCTAGCAGTGTCTCTCAAGTCTGATATACCTCTCGGTTGTGTTCCATGAACAATCTCAAAAGGTGTCTTTCCAGTACTTCTATTCACTGAACTATTGTATGCAAACTCTGCTTGTGCCAACATCAAATCCCAATTACTCAGTGTGTCTCCAACTAAACATCTCAACAAGTTACCCAAACTTTAGTTTACAACCTCTGTTTGTCCATCAGTCTATGGATGAAATGTAGAACTATACTTCAACTCGGTGTCCAACTTCTTCCAAAGTATTTTCCAAAAATATATAACAAACTTACTGTCTCGGTCAGAGATAATACTCCCTGGTAATCCATGTAATCTGACAATCTCCTTAAAGAAAAGATCTACTATATGTACTTCATCCGTTGTTTTCTTACATGGTATGAAATGTGTCATCTTAGAAAATCTATTCACAACCACAAATATGGAATCATTACCTCTTGCTGTCCTCGGTAAGCCAAGAACAAAATTCATGCTAATATCACTCCAAGGTTTCTCAGGAATAGTAATTGGTGTATACAAACCAATATTCTGACTTACTCCTTTTGCAAATTGACAAACTCCACAACTTTTTGCAAATTTATGAACATCCCTATACAACTGAGGCCATAAATACCTTTCCTTAAGAAAACTCATTGTCTTATCAATGCCAAAATGTCCAGCCAAACCTCTACTATGCTTCTCCTTTATCAAATTAGTTCTCATTGATCCTCTCGGTATGCACATCTGAATACCTTTGAACAACATATCTTCTTGAATGAAATAGTCTTCCTACTTACTTTATTGATTTGGAATAGGTGCTCTGCACACTCTCCACTGCTCAAAAAAATCGGGATCATTTTCATACAAATGTTCCATATCATCAAAACCAAGAAATTCAATTCTCATTTCAGCCAACAAAGACCTTCTTCTACTCAATACATCAGCAACTTGGTTTGAAAATCCACTCTAATGTTTTATCACACACATGAAACTCTGCAAATACTCTACCCATTTCATATGTCTCTAATTCAACTTATTTTGACTACCCAGATATTGTAAAGCCTTATGACCGACCAGTATACAACAAAAATTCACTCGGCATCAAATAATTTCTCCATTTCTTCATAGCTTGAACAATAGCATATAATTCTTGATCATAGACATAATATTTCCTTTTAGCACCATTCAACTTTTCACTAAAGAATGCATCAGGTTTACCTTCTTGAGTCAACACAGCTCCTATTGCACTTCCACTTGCATCACATTCAACTTGAAATACCTTATTGAAATTAGGTAAGGCTAACATAGGTAATTCAACAACCTCCAACTTCAAAGCCTCAAAACTCTTATTAGCTCCATGTGTCCATTTGAATTCTATTTTTTCTCCTCTCATTATCTCAATCATAGCATGACAAATAGAACTGAAATTTTTGATAAAATTTCTGTAAAAACTTGCCAATCCATGAAATGATCTTACCTCACTAACATTCTCAGGTGTAGGCCAACTAAGTATAGCTTCAACCTTCTTAGGATCCATCTTCAAACCATTAGCTGAAATCACACAACCTAAATACACAAGTTCTTCTTTCATGAAGGAACACTTTTTCAGATTTATCAGCAACTTTTCCTCTTTCAATATATGCAATACTTGTCTTATATGCATCAAATTATCTTCTCTAGTCTTACTGAATGGAAGAATATCATCCAAGTATACAATCACAAATTTATTTAAGAATTTCTTCAAAACTTCATTCATTAACCTCGTAAACGTACTCGGTGCATTAGTTAAACCAAAAGGCATAACCAACCACTCATACAAACCTTCTTTCATTTTGAAAGTAGTCTTCCACTCATCACCTTCTCTGATTCTGATCTAATGATACCCACTCTTCAAATCAATTTTGGTAAAATATCTTGCTCCACTCAAACAATCCATTATATCATCCATCCTCGGTATAGGAAACCTATACTTAACTGTGATCTTATTGATTTCTCTTGAATCAGTGCACATTTGCCATTCTCCATTCTTCTTAGGTGCCAATACAACTGGTACTGGACATGGACTCAAAATTTCTCTGATCAAACCCTTGTCCATCAACTCATTAACTTTTCGGTTAAGCTCTTCATTCTTAGTTGGTGTTAACTGATGTGGTTCCTTGTTCGGTAAACTAGTTCCAGGAATTAAATCCATAAAATGATTAATATCTCTCATTGGTGGCAAACCATCAGGTACATTATCTGAAATGATCTCCTTGTACTCAGTGAGCAATTTCTCAACTTCTACAGGAATTTCATATTCTTTATTCTTACTTGGTTTGTTAGGAATCAAAGCATAACAAATATCATCTCTTTTCAAATCCTTAACAAACTGTCTACCTTCCATTGAACAAACTTTCATAGATGTACATCTATCACCAACAGATTCTTCAACCAATGGTAACAAGATTTATTTCTTACCATCAACCCAAATAGTATACCTATTCACTTTTCCATAATGTATAGCATGTCTATCATACTGCCAAGGTCTACCTAACAAAATGTGACAACAATCCATTGACATAATAGCACACAATACCTTATCATAATACTTTCCAATTTTTAGATTCACAAAACATTGTTCACTCACCATTAATGTATTTTCATCCTTGATCCATGAAATTTGATAGGGCTTTGGATGCTTCATCCTTTCCAACTACAACTTTTTGACCATTTCCTCAGATGCCAGATTCTTCGAGCTTCCACTATCAACAATTACCTTCCAAACTTTGTCTGCAACTCTACATCTAGTCTTGAACAAAAATTTTCTAACAGGATCTTTCTTATCTTTCTCACTCCATAGTATCCTTTTGATCATCATATTTCCTTCCTTTTTAGGTTCATTTGGTGATTCCTCTTGCACCAAAGCATTTCTGCTGCTACCAACTTTCTTTCTTGCATGTGTACACTCAAAAGATTGATGTCCTTCTTCACCACAATTGTAACAAGTTCCTTGGAACCCTCTTCTACTGTAACCACCTCGGGAGTAATTGCCTCTTCCTTGGTATGAACTTCCACCTTTCCATTCGGTCTTTCCTTTATCTTGATGTGTGTCTGAAATTGACTTGTCTAGGTCAGATCTACTATTATCACCATGAGATCTACCTCTTCCTCCAGGGAATCTACCACCTCTGCCTCTTTGTCTTTGTTCATATATTTTGTTCAACTTCTCCTTAGCTTTTAGGGAAAACTGATATGCCTCTTCAATTATTTCCATCTTTACCGAGCTGATCTCATCTTGTATAGAAATTCTTAATCCAGTTATATACCTTGCTATTATTTCCACCTCATCTTCAACATGTCCAGATCTGATGTCTAATTTGTAGAATTATTCAATATAATCCTTTACTGAGCTATCTTTTTGCTTCAAACTTTGCATTCTCTTAATCAGGTTAATCTAGTAATCACAAGGTAGAAACTTGCCTTTCAATTTATTTATCATCTTATCCCATACCTCGATCTTATCTTTACCTTTCTTCTTTCGATCCAATTGCAGATGCTCCCACCATAAAGATGCATGACCTTTCAATTTTGTGCTTGTAATCTTCACCTTCTTCTCCTCTGATACATTTTCATACTCAAAGTAATTTTCCATCTCAGTTATCCAATCTATCAATACATCATAATCCAATTTTTCTCTATACTCAGTAGGATTAAACTGAGGTGTGGACTTCAAGCTTGTCAGTGCTCGTAGGAATATTTCCTCTTCCTGAACCATAACAGGTGCAAGTGCATCTTTGCATTGCACTTCCTCCAATTTGTCATCACTAACATCTTCAAGATGTCTTCCTCTACACTGGGCTGTCTCAACAGCTTCCAATATTTCAACCATCTGTCTTAGCATATCAGCTAGATCTGGATCTGCATTTCATCTCCTACGAATCATCTTGAATCCTTATGAAATTGTCGGTTAGATCGCAATCTTCTACCCCACAAAATATCAACCAACTAGGTTAGGGATTATAAGAAGGAACTTAGATCTAACCTTTGCTCTGATACCACCTGACGCAAGGAGGGCAGGAGAACAGGGGCCCAATGCAATCTCAGCTATCCAGACTAACCTTGTAGAACAACACGGAAACTCAATACATGCTAGGTTGTAAGGCCTTCCCAATTTTGTCCATATACATTCAAATGAATTATAGAATGAACTTCATATATGAGAGGTCACAAACCTGCCATCCAAATATGCTAACACTTAATATTCTATCACAAGTTGATACAAAAACTCCTCTAAAACTGATACCGTAAATCTAAGAACATAAACCAAATATATACAAGAGTCCACCAAATAGGTCGGCACTCAAATCTGAAAGAAAGACCTAGATTTAGGTCTACACATATCCCAATGAGAGATCCTACATTAATTTTTCCATGAAAATTAAATGCAGAAGTCGGGCAAATCGGGATAAACAACTCGGTAATAAGATAACCGAGCAACAAAAATGACTCAATAAGAAGATAACCAAGAAACATAAATGACTCGGTGAAAGAACCCACCAAGAAGCCAACATACACGAAGACCCATCGGCAAAGCAAGATAGAACAAGTAACCAAGCAACAACAGTTACCGAGCACTTGACCGAGCAGCCTCCAAAACAAGCTAAAGGACAAAAGCAAACATATTTTTGGTTGATCAGGATCGCCAAAGAACCCAAAATGCTCCTGCATCAGATATACTCTAACAAGTCTAACTCGACCGAGTCCTATTGGGCTGAGTACCCTTAGTGGTTGGCCTCCCCACGAGTGGTCGCGTGGGTGACCCACCCTTTCAAAAAGAAGGGTATATATAAAATTTATTTAAAAATAAAAAGAATAACAATTGCGAATTTCAATCCTTATTTTAGAATATAAGGGTTTTTGAAGCTAGGAGGCATTTTTTGGAGGAAGCTACAAAGGCATTTTGTGACCAGAGGAGTGTGAAGGCAAGTTTTTTAGTCAAGAAGGATTAAAGAAAAAAAAAAATCTTGCTTCTAGTTGAGCAATGGGAAATAAAAGGAATAGAACAAGGAAATATGATTTTTAAAGGGATGACCAAATAAAAGGTCATACGAAACTTATCGAAGATCAATCAGTCAATGTTGAAGAAGAACCTATCGATGTTGAAGAAGGTTCAACTCAACTAGGGGAGGATATTGGTAGTAGTCGAGGTATACATTTTATCCTACAATGCAAAATTTGATGGAGATGAACGAGGAATCACTTGTCAGTCAAATTGCACCAGAGCACCTGGGACCTAAAATCACTATTAAATTGCATGTCAAAAACATGTGGAGGGAATATTTTGAGGATAAATTTTTTGTGGGAAAAGCACAATTGTCTGCAAAGTTATTTAGGAAAAGAGAAATGACTCCAGTTTTGGAGTTGTTGGGTGTTGATAATAGGAAAATTGTAGGAGGTCAAGTAAAAGAAATGATAATTGAAAATTTACAAGATGCATTGAATGTTGTTGACAAGACAAATCATGGAGGATCTGATTCAAATGCTTCTAGAAGAGCGTCGATGACTATGATTTCCAGTAAGAGATTGACACATAGAAATCAAGTTCGAGTTGTTTCTAATTTACTCAATGTATCTCGAAGAAATATTTAGAGATATATTAGGAAGAGAAATGTGTTGGATATGAACATTGAAAAGAATTGAGTACAGATTTGTAGAGTTCCTCAAAAAGACAAATTTTTTGAGATGTAAGAAGACGGGTCATTGCATTTTGGACCAATCACTCTCATGTTTCTTCAAATAGAAGGGACATTATACAGATGAAAGATGAAGAGAACAGTATGAAGATTTAACATCCATTTTTTTTCAATACTACACAAAGTGAACTATTTGAAATATTCAAACAAGGATTTTCAAATGTGAAAATAGGCGAGAGACTGTTTGAGATGTTGCGCCCTTGCTTCGTACGCATAAACAAGGTTCGTGAAACATGTTGTTGTCAAAATCATTTTGAGTTTCACTTATAATTGCAATCATATAAAAAGGTTATGATAGTACTTAATCTAGATATGGTTCCTGGAAGTACAACAAAATTTGTGAAGTCTATTTTATGTGATAAATCAGAAGACTCGGATGAATTCAATGTCCAATGTATAAAAAATGAATGCAACGATTGTGGAAATTTAGAGAAATTTCCTTTATAATTTGATAATATTGATGTTACAACACCAGTCCAGTGCAAGAGATTTGAATATGAGAGATATGAAACAAATACAAGACAAGAATTAAAAAAATTGCATTGAAGGAGAGTGAATTACCATACCTTCAGTTCATGGAAAAATTTCAATCTATGATTTATCCATGTATCCAACATTGTCATGGTGCACGATGGCAAGCTAAATAGTTTTGTGATTCCAAAAAAATTTTCCCACCTTGTTGTATTCTTTCAGTTGTAGCTTTTGCGGAGAACTATACATTTTCCCCTCAAACAGAGCTCCAAAGTCAATATTATCATTTTGATCAAGTTGCAATATTTGTGCATGTGACCTATAGACATGCACAATTTGATTTGGATGAGATAGAAAGTATAGATAAAAATAAACACATTATCATCAAGGAGGTTCGTTTCTATATCACCGATGATAAGGTTCATGATAGGAGCTATGCGGCTCATTGTTTTGGCATGTTTTTCCAAAATCTTGCGAATCATGAGATAAATGCTTCACAACACTGGATCTGGTCTGATGAGTGTGCGGGTAAGTACTTGAATTATTTTCTTTTAGTCTTTCAATTCTATTAGATATTTAAATTATATATAAGTTTTTTAATTTTTTTACATGATTATTTATATATTTAGATATATTTATTTAAGTTAAATGTTCATGTGTGTGTATACCTATGTCTGTAACTTTAAATTGTGCAGGTCAATTTCAGTCTACAAAATCCTTTAATTGGTTAGCCATGCAACATGCTAGACACAATGTTAATTTTCTTTGGAACTTATTTGAAAGTGGACATGGAAAAGGAGAGAATGATGGAGCGTGAGCATGTGTGAAGCATGCACTCCGACAACATGAACTTCAAGGTATGTATACATTTGATATTCAACTTGTTTGTAGTATACTATATGTATGTGCGTGAACTTTAATCTTCATTTTCTAGAAATAAACTAATTATATATATGTGTACTAAATTGTTAAATATATCTAGGTAACATGATAGAGAATGCAAAGAAAATTGTTGAATGGTGTCGAAATCATTTCGCTACTCGAGACACAAAACACAACAAACATTACTTTTGGGAAGTGACATGTATTTAAATCTTTTATTTTTCAAACTCAAATTCTAAAAATTAAATTATCTAGGTCACATGTGTTTGAAAGTTGCTCGTCTATATATATATATATATAGAATGTACATGCATTTCACATTTTTCATAATTGAACTGAGTTGATCTAACTAAATAATTTATTTAAAATTAAAAATTTGTCCAGATATCAATCCATCTAATCCTTACAATTGTCAATCAATTGTTGGAATTAGAAGTTTACATCAAGTGATGACTACAGGACAACACAAGCCTCCACTAATTCAACTAAGAGATAAATCATGCTTTTGTGAAGATTGTGTTAACAACACAATGAGTCAATGAGTTAATATTGCAAATGGATATGTTTCGCAATGGGATCAGAAAGAGTTAATCAGAATGCCTCCTTATAAAGATGATGACAATGACATAGACATCCATGATCCTATATATTCAACTGATTATGAACGTGTTAGTGATTTAGTTGTTACAGGTGCGTGCTGACATACATGTATATATATGTGTGTGTGTTTTTTATTTACAGTTTATATATATATATATATAATTTATTAGGTTTATGCACACACACACACACACACACACACACACACACACACACACATATATAT
>MU223089.1:2637091-2659120 GCA_018584345.1 Thuja plicata
CGTATGACCAACTTACTAAAAATAGCAAGTTTCCATAAATAGCAACTCTGCACAAGGTAGCCCTTATTGAAAAGAAAACAGAAATATTTTTGGGTGATGCAAGATTGCCCTTACACCCAGGATGCTCTGCATCAACATGTGTGCCTTTGAGGAACCTCTTGTTTCTTAGAATCATGTTTTTGTCTTATGTGTTCTTTAAAGTAACCCTTACATGTTTGCCCCAATTATCTTTCATCTATTTTCAAATCCTTTGTGCTTGCTGAAATACTCCATACTAGTCTAATTGATCTTTAAAAAAATCTCTTATTAATTCTTTTGTGTTTTCTTTTTCTCCATGACCTTTTAACCCTTTAATAATGATCATCGCTCCCTTATCATTTCTATCCTTCTTTTCTTGTATCCACCTTAATTAATAGATCATATAACATGATCCAAAACATTGGCAATGAAAATATCACACATTCTTAAAAAAGTACAAACTAAACATATACAATCATATTAAAACATTACAATAAATTATAAACCCAAATATAAATAAATAAATAAATCCCAATCACATCAAGGTTTAGAGGCCAGAGGTGGGAGATGTTCGCCTTCTTAAGTGAACCTTGAAATTCCACGTCATCGCTTAATCTCCAGTCTCTGTTTTCCCAACGTTAGTAATTTAAAATGTAGGCACCCCACTGCGTTCGGGGAAGGTTAAAAAACCAGCAATGGACGTGAGCATAAGCATTTGGCGCCCTCTCATCAACAAGAGATGTTCATTACCTCCTCACCTCAGCTCATTGCGGCTGCTCTCGAAACCGCGATGTGGCAGAAGACGCGGAGTGGCCTTCGCTCGCACCGGAAATGTTCTTGAAGGAGAGCAATCGCAGCTCAAACAAATCGACGGAATACCTGCACGCTCCAAAGATTTTCCAGGTATTTTAGCTCAAATCAGCCGGCCTTCAAGCTTTTCATAGATTAGAATACTAATTATTTTGAAAAAATCAGGCTTACGCTCTGCGCTAAGGCCAAATCGTTTACTGCATTAAATTCAATTTTTTTGTGCAAAATCAGGGTTTAATGAAGCAAATTTTCTTGTATGCATCAATTGCGTTGAAGTTAATATGTTTTTATTGTTTAAACTTTAAAATAATAGTAAATTTAGTTTTATGTGGTAAACCGTGGCCTCCCTCCACCTACAGTGTATATGTATATTTGTATGTATATGTAACCATGAATGAAATGAGATAATTTTAATAATGTATATGAGATGAAATAATTGATGGGATCATAATATATTGAATAGTGTAAGATTCGCCTGAAAGTGAAAAACCAATCCACAATGCAAATGAATGAAGGAAAACAAAGCTAGAAATCAGAAGTGAGATAGAATAAGTTGTGTTCTATCCAATGAGAAAGCCAAGTATACAATGAAAAATGAGAAATGTGACGTTACGAGAAACCATGCTTATATAAGCAAGATGAGAGATAGGATTAAACAAGATCATGATAATTGTCTTAATAATGTTACATGAGACAACTAACATAACAAATATTAAATGACTTAGGACAATAAGAAGTACGTGAGATAAGATCTCATTTACAACTAAGACTTCTATAAGGATTCCTAGGATCTAAGTAAACTTTTCACGTGAACTTATGTAAAAAAGACCTAATTAGGGACAAGCTAGATAATGTGCCTTGTTCATACTACAAAGGGAGAAACCAGAAGGTTTAAAATTCCTATTCACATGAACACACAGATTGTGTGTGTGCATGTACATGTATACATGAATAAAATGATGTGTGTGTATATACACTAAGTGTGTTTGTACGCATATATGTGTGCGCATGCATGCATGTATATGTGAATGAAATTTGTGTGTCTATACAATCTATGCATGTGTGTGCACACACATGTATACATGAGTGAAATAAAATGTGTGTGTATATATACAATGTATGGACGTGTACAAGTGGAGAGAGAGGGAGGGAGCATGTATAGATGAACAAAATGATGTGTGCGTGTGTGCACACATGTATACATGGATGAAATAATGTGTTTTTGTGTGTACATGAATGAAATGATATAATTATAATTATGTTTTTATGATTGAATAGTTTATGGAATCATATTAATTTAAGGGACCGCAATTGATTACATGGGTTGTGTGTGGGTGCATGCATATATGAATGAAAGGATGTGTGTGTGCGTGCGTGCGCATGTATACATGAATGAAATGATATGTGTGTGTGTATTTGTGTGCACACACATGTATACATGAATCAAATGAAATGTGTGTATATATACAGTGTGTGTGTGTGCGCGCACACACACACATGATTGAAATGATATTATAGACAATGTGCATGTGTGTGCACATATGTATACATGAATGAAATGATATTATATACTATGTTTGTGTGCATATATTTATATATATGATATATGTGTGTACACATTCACATGTACACATGAATGAAATGATATGTTTTTGTGTGTAAGAGTATAAGTGTGTGCGCATGTATGCACATGCATACATGAACGAAATGATGTATGTGTGTGTACATGCATCCATGGATGAAATGATGTGCATGAGTGTGTGTACATGCATCCATGGATGAAATGATGTGCATGAGTGTGTGTACATGTATGCATGGATAAAATGATGTCTGTTTGTGTGTGCATGAATGAAATGATAAGATTTTAATTATTTTTTTAAAACCAACTAGTTTATGAAATCATAATAGATTACATTGGTTGTGTGTTTGTGACATGTGTTACATAAGGACATGTCTCCAACCCTCAAATTACTGTCCCTGCCCCTTGAGGCATTTCAAGGATGGGGGGACTTAGTTGAGAAAATGTAGAACCATCTCTGAACGTGTCCCCAAAATTGGGAATGACAAGAAATAGTGAAACACATAGGGGATGCTTGGCTATCCCCAAATCGGTTGGAGACATTTCAGGTGTTCCTTGACCATCCTAGGGACAACTAGGCATCCCTTGTTGAAAAACAATTTAAAATAATGTTATAAGAAAATCTTTTCATAACATTAAAAAAGATTGTTGAATATATCATGACAACATTATAATATGGCAACATAATAACAACAATAATAAATATATCATGAAAACACTATAATAACAATTAAATTAATCGTGACAACACTGGTAGCATCAAACCTAGTATAACAATAACCAATATATCATGATTTAGCTTCATAGTTAACGATATAAGTTATATAGTTAATATTAACAACAATAATTTTGATTTTTGATATCATTGTTTAAAAAACATCAAACATCCAAAATTCAACCAATGTAGTTGGTAATGACACAATCGACCAGGATCATGGCAAGCTGAAGGAAGAACAAAGAGATAGTCTCACTACCTTGGTAATGACACAATTAGCCAGAATCATGGCAAGCTGATGGAAGAACAAAGAGATAGTCTCACTACTGACGTGATGTTGTTGGCGGTAGGCATTGGAAGGTAGCCGACTATTGTTGAGATGGAGATAATGGGACAAAAGTGGACAAATACCATCATCGACAGAGGCTTGAGAGTCAATGTGCTGCCGAAGGAAACTTGGAAGTGCCTGGGGAAGCCAACACTTCGGTCACTGACCTTCCACTTGGTAGGTAGCGACCAACATGGCATTAAGCTGTCGTGGACATTAATCGCACAAAAGGTAAGAATTGGTACACTATTTTTTCTTGGACTTTGTAGTAATCCCATTGGAGAAGAAGGCATATGATGCAATCCTCAGGAGAGGCTGGTTGATTACTGTTAAGTTTTAGGATAACTGCAAATGTAATAGCACTCTATGTTGTATGTGTTTTCCAAATGCAACAATCTCTCTTTCATTTATATTAGGAATGAGACTAGGAGAGACATGTCCCTTCATGGGACATGTCTATTCATTATTATTTATAAGAAAGGATATGCCTCTTCCCATTAATTATAATTTAGTCAATCTTATAATGTTCCATCAATCAATTATTAATTAAGAATAATATAATAATTTAATATTGAATATTAAATTTAATATGATTAATAATAATATAATATATATATTATATTATTTCAACATATATTATATGTATTCTAATGATCATAATACTGAAGCTACAAACATTAACACTCCTTCTTAGCTAGGGAGGATGATCAAACAGAATGTGTAGTGGTTTCCTATGTCAACACTTATGATCCTCACCATAGCTATACAAAACATCAACACTCCCTCTTAGCTAGGGAGGATAAATCAATCCAATGTCAACACTTATATGACACTTGACAACATCAATCATAAAAAGCATCATCCTCATGATGTAATCAATAGAAACATACTCTCAAGATGTGGATTGCCTCCATTGGCGATTCTATCCACAAGCTCTCAGGTGGATTGCCTCCATCAACAATTCTATCCACAAGCTCTGAGGTGGATTGCCTCCATCGGCGATTCTAGTCACAAGCTCTCAGGTGGATTGCCTCCATCGGCGATTCTATCCACAAGTTCTCAGGTGGATTGCCTCAATCGCCAATTCTATCCACAAGCTTCTCAAGCTTTAATGTGGATTGCCTCAATCAACGATTCTGTCCACAAGTTCTATCTATTATGAATTGTTTCAGCCATCACAAGATGTCTATCACAATAGAAGGTCAATGGTTTGTTAAGGAACTGAATCCACCATGTAGGAAATCATCTATTGTGATCTGTTTCAGCCATCACACGATGTCTATCACAATAGAAGGTCAAGTTATTGTAAGATCGTCACCTTTCAATAACTCTTACAAATACAAGTGATAATCATTTAGAAGTCGTCACTTCCTCATGATGTACACAGGGGGCAAGCCCATTAAAAATATGGAGTCACACATCATATCCATCACGCCTCAGTGCAGAGGGTGAAAACAAGGGATTTCACCTTGAACTTCTCTCACAGAGAACTCATTGAGTAGATATCAATCTGTTGATCATCCAAGATTGCTTAAGATGAACTGTAAGACTCCGTCTGATTCTGATAACAATCTTCTTAGCTCCTCATCCAAAGTTACCTTTGAAGAGTCAGACTCTCTCTGAAAACAATTTCTCGTGCTTCTGTCCTAAAGGTATGTCAAAGAGAGATTACAAATAGCTTATAAACTAAACTATCTCATACGAAAATAACAAAGATAGAAGTGTTGTGGGTCCACAACACACACCCCATTTTTTCTGGTCCTCTGACCAATGGGATCCCCCCTCTTTTTTGTTTTTCGGTCGGCCCATCCCCCTGTTCCTTGAACTCTGATTTGGAGGGGCCTGTTGAGAAAGCAAGGTTACTTTTCGGCCTTTCGCACTTTCGGTGTTCCGGACATCAGGAGGTCCTCCGACCTTCGAAATGCTGAAACACCGAAAAGGCGAAAGGTTGAGCCCACACCTTTCGGTGTTTAGGTTGCTGAAACGCCCGAAACATCGAAAGGGGGGAGGTCACCAGACTTCGGAGTTTCGGCCTCCAAAACCCCGAAGTGGGCGACGTCACCCCGCGGGCTATTAAAGCAGCCCGAGCATCTTTTTTCTCGCTTGTGTTTTTTCCCTCCTGTGTTTTTCGAGCTCTTCGTGCGCCCACTGCTTTCTTCCTCGCCTCCTCGTCGTTCGTCATGTCGTGTTGATCCTCCTCGCGATCAGCAGCTGTTCTTGTCTTCCCCTTTCCCTGCGCCTTTGCAGGTAGGGTTTCTTTGTCTGTTCCCTTCCCTTCTTCCTTTTGCGTTTTGGTTTTAGGTTTAGTTTTTTAAAGTTTTTTTTGTTTGTCTACTTGGCTGTTGTTTTTGGTTGCTCGTTCTCCCTCATAGGTCTCTAGGGTTTGCGCCCTTGGACCTCTGGTCGGGTCGTGACCTCTGTTCTTTTTTTTTGTTTTTCTTTTGTGTTTTGTTTTAGGGTTAGGTTTTCTTTCCGTGTCGCGGCCAAATTGCAGGTTTTCTGCCTCCGAAAGGCTGAAAACAACCCCCCACGTCAGAGACAGATTTCACTAAGTGCAATTTCACACTTTCGGACTTTCGGCGTTTCGCACAATCAGTTACCACCGAAACACCGAAACTCTGAAACACCAAAGACAAGGTCACCCCCTCCTAGAAATTTCGGCGTTTCGCACCCCGAAATTTTCTTCTGACCTTCGCACACCGAAAGGCTGAGATCCATTTCATCAGTAGCCCAAGTCTATCAGATTTCGGGCTTTCGCACCCCGATTTTCCCCACAGTTTTCACACTCCGCCAGTCTGAAAATACTTGCTTCTCTAGGACCTCATCTATCAATTTTCGGCCTTTCGCACCCCGATCTTGTCTTCGGAGTCCGAAAGTCTGAAAGGACGAAAAGTGTTGTGAAGTTTCATTTCTGGCTACTTAAGAGCTATCTGCTTCTGGCTTTCTTAGTTTTAGTCTCTGTTCTTTTTTTGCATTAGTAGTTTCTTCAATAAGATACTGATATTTGCATGTTTCCTTGCAGGAATGCCTGAAAAGCTAATAGGATCACCAATGAAGTACTTGTTTAAAGGATATCACCCCCCTTCCAAGATCGGGAATCAACACCAGGAGATCACAGATATAGACATAGGGAACGTGGACTGGAATGAATTCTTGGTGAGGTGTTCCCAACCAGCAGGGAGAACCGAAGATTGCACCTCCCTAGTCCTGTCAAGCCTGGTCATTGCGGCAGCACACCCGGTGTCGGTCCTGTTCTCTGAGATCATCATGACATTGGCCAACCATTACACACTAGAGGAGAGGGTGGTTAAAAACACAAAAGGACAGGTGGTTCTTGACCTCAGGCTAGACAACATTGAAGATGTCTTCCATCTTCAGAAAGGTGTTAATAAGCTCTATGACTTCTCTGTAGAGGAGGGCTTGAGGTGGTTCTGAAACAAGACCCAAGAGGCTTATGAAATTGGAAATCAAGAATACCTCCTGCAGCCTCTCCTGAAGAATAAGCTGGATAAAATAGACCTAAGGAGAGGGTACTTGAAGGACGACATCCAAGCAACAGTCACAATGATAAGCCAAGTATATGGACTACCTTAGTCCATCCAGCTCGAGAATTGGATGATCCTGCTAATAGAAAAGATAAAGGGATGCAAGGCCAGATTTGATTGGGCCACCATCCTGAGTGACAAGCTGGATGAGCAACTGACTACTGTAAAGAACAATCCCAAGTTTTACATGACTTCATACATGGTGTACCTTTTGGCCGCCTGAGCAGACTATCCGAGGCTTATAAAATGGGGAGCCTTTGGTCATCCAAATGCATGGCCTTTCACTGTCTATCCACAGTTGATAAGAAGCACTAAAATGCCTGAGGATAGCCCGGATTACTGGATAGTGACTGATGCATTCATCTTTGCAATCATTAGATCCATAGAAGGTGACTACGCAAAGAGATTATCAGAGGAAGCTGCTGCTTGAATAAGGGCCATAGGGGCATATTATATACAATTCGGAACTTTCACATACATCAGAGTGGCGGGATCTACCTTGAGTACCAAGAAACTACCTAGGCACCCTTCTGATTGGGTAATCACTCTAGAAATAGCCAGACAGTTCGCAGATGCCTACGAACATATCAAGCATAAGAAGAAGCATTGCTGGGATTTTCCCATTTCCATAGGCCCCTACACTTTCCAGTATATGAAAATTTGTAAATCATTGGCCGTTGAGTGGGACAAGTGCCCACTCCAAACATATGCACACATCCGGGCCAATTTTGACCCCATAGGTACATACAACCATATCATTGGCAAATTCTACATCCACGAGCCACATATTGAAGATCATTGGATGAATTGTGTGGATGACTACGAGGTGAGAATCAAAGATTACTGTAGGATGTCCCTCACATTAGCACAAGCGGCCCTAGAGGTCAATATTTCCCCCAAGGTTTGGAACAAAGATTCAGATGATGTGCTGGAGCCGCTCTATAATGATGACAAAATATATAATAGACCTATCTTGAATGCAGAAATAGACAAGGAAGAGAATGACAACATTGACTTCAAAGCAACTATGGCCTGGATCAACAAGCCTTATCGAATGGATCCTATTCCCATAAAAACACAACTGGATCCACCCAAGAAGGCGGACAAGAAACACAGAGAGAAGCTTGCAGTGCCTCAATTTAAGAAGGCCCCACCCCAAAAATCGGGAACAATATATGGGCATGAGCGTACAGTGGAATATGGTTCCAACCCTAGGCACAAGACACAAAGGACCAAGATGACAGGGCAAATAGATCCTCCTGTTGATACATCACAGGCCAACAAAGGAAAAGGCCCTGCCAGTTCTAGCCTGTCTCCTACTACCATTGGAGAAAGAAAGAATGTTTACAAGAGAAAAAGAGCTTCTGCCTCTCCTCGATTAGAGATTCTGCAAGAGGAACTGAAACTGGATGATGTGCCCTTAATCAGAAGGACAAGATCTCGGACAGCCTCTCTAAGGCAAAAGGAGAGCACAGAGAAGCAGACAGAGGCTCAAAAGGAGCATGACAATCCTTTGGATATTGTTAGCTCAGATGAATTCCTCATGTTAGATTTCGAGGGCCTAGAAGGTTTTGCAGATCCAGGACAAGATACACTTGACTCCACAGCAGGGATTAGCATAGAGGCATAGGTGCCCATCAATCCTCAGGCTATCTCCACTCCACCTTCGTCCCAATTCACAAACCCCGCACTAAACGTGCCTCTCACAGGATTGGATGCTAGCACCAATCAAAGGGAAGAAATTCATGATACTAACGCTGCCCAAATATAGAAGGGGGCAAGATTGCAGGGGAAAGTGCAGCATCAACACCACCACCTTACATTCCTACTCCACCACCCTCTCTCCCAACTCCCACACCAACTCCACCCCCTTCCATTTCCACTCCCCCACCTTCAGTGCAAGTACCAATTCCACCACCATCTATTCCTCTACCTTCCTCTAGCCCGACTCCCCAAGTGTCGGTAAGTGCAGAAGCTACACCTCCCCTCAAGACCACACTGGAATCTATGACATGCCTTAATACAGAGATACGAATCAGTTCCTCCGAGGATGAAGGTAAAGATAAAGATGAACAGGATGCCACAAGGGAAGAAGAGAAGGGAGAGGAAGAGAAGGGAGAGGAAGAGAGAGAGGAAGGAGAAGTAAATGAGGAGGAGAGGGGAGAAGAGGGTGAACATGAAGAAGAGTCAGATAAAGAGGAGAGGGTGACCCCTAGTCCACAAAGCTTTGCTTCAGTCCTTCACATCGTCCCATATGAGCCAGTTACCGCCTTTAGTAAACCCACTCGGTTTACTAAAGAGATTCAACCCCGAAAAAGGACTTACACAGATGAAGAGGATGAAGACACAAATATGTCATTCTTAGGGCAAGCCTTCCATCAAACAGAGACTAATATACCGGCAAGAACCATATCATACGTTACTCAAGATACTAAGGGTCACTAGAAGGCACAGGTGGTAGTTCCCTCTACCAGCGCATCTCAAGCACAGATAACTCCAGAAGATTATACATTTGAAGAGGTGGATCCGGAAGAACCAACAAGAGAAGGAAGTAAGACTCTGACAGCTTTAGGACTCAAACATACCCTAGGTTTCATGAGCAAAGACGAAGAAACTATCAAGTCCCTGACAGAGCAGAATGAGGCTCTGAAGAAATTCATCCATAAAATGGTGGGTCCCATTGACCCAAATTGCCCAAAGGCCTCATTACAGGCCGTACTAGAGAAGAAAGTTACTCCAGACTTGTCGGCAGGTGTAACCCATTCTTTCATTCACGCAAGTGCTGATTGGAAGAATGATTTTGAACAATGGGGAGAGAAGGTGATTAAGGATATCTTCTGGCCATTCAGGGTTATACTTAAGGAAGCCACCAATTTGGTGGATCTTATGGAAGGAGATGGAGGATTAGACTCTAAATTGGCCCAATGGCGATCAGCTCTGTAGGATCTAAGGATAATCAGGATGCAGTGCTTCCGAATTTTGGTCAAGATATATGAAGGTGAAGAGATAGACAACTTTAGTACTTGGACCAAAAGTATGGCAAACTCCACAAAGGTCCATGAGAAATGTTTGGAGAAGGTGCATCAAAAGCATAAGGAAATTATGGAATGGGTGGAAAAAATAGAGAACTTTTTCACAGGTATTGACTTAGAGTTATACCAAGATGAGGATAGGCAACTTCTATGCCTGACCAAAGAAGTGATACAAAAATTCAAAGGAATTCTGGCAGGAGTTGGCACGAAAGAGGGCCTACACCAACTTTTCTATTTCAAGGAAGATATGCAAAGGATGTCTGAACACGAAGAAGAGATCAAGTTCTTCGCTTCTGAATTGACCATTTTCAGAGAGAAGCAAGAACGAGGCCTTGCTAAGGTGAAAAGACAAGAAGTAAACTATGAGGAAGTACAGGAAATAGTTTAGAGATTGCGAGCTGCTCATCTAGAGGTGTTCCCAAACTGACTATTCAGTCCAGACTTGGCCATTTTTTGAGAGAAGAATTCTTCCATACTTAGCCATTTTTCAAAGGCTAGTTTTTCGGCCTTCAAAATTTTGGGGGTCCCAAATTTTGGTTCCATACTTGGTCAAATTTGCACTTGGCAATTTTTGGGGCAAAGGTCGGGGTCCGAATTCTGGGCCATTCCAGTGTGAACGCTTTTTTGCATGAAAATGGAACTTCAGATCAGATGGATGCACAACTGGAGTTCGTTTTGCAATGATTAAAGGTCTTCTATTAGTTCCCACCACGAAGAGAACCCCGGATGAAGATTCCAAGGGAGAACTCAGAGATCAAGAAGAAGACTCCATTTACAAACAATGGAACTCCAGCTCATCTCTTTCTTCTTTCTTAGCGAGTTTGACCCTAATTTCATGGGCAAACTGATTGTAAATGGATCAAGGATCCATGCAAGTAGTTTAGTATCAGTTTAGCAGTAGCTTTCTTTAGCAAGCTTTAGTTTTAGTTGTTTTCATTGTTTTTAGAGTTACTGATGCCCTAGTTTCGGGGTTTAGAGTTTGTGGATCAAAGCACTATATATTGTAAGCAAAACAATGTATTATGGTCAGATTCTTGATTCAATAAAGATCTACAATTGGTGCTTCATTCATGGTGTGATGTTTTTCTGCTATCTATGCGAAATTAATGAATGTGTGTTTGCTTATTCATTCCTTTCAAAAAGCCAACTGTGTTTATTGTTCCTGGAATTTGCGATTCTTTAAATCGGAGTTTGCTGTTGTTCATCTACCTTGCTGTGACGAATGTATGGGAAAGATCATCTTTTGGGTTCAACAATAAATTCGTCTCGTGTGTGCACGTCTTGGTGACTTCACGATTTGATCGATTTTGAAAATCTTGCATGCGTAAATACATTTTCTCTCTAAACGATTGCATCTACTGGGTATACAATTGCGACGTGGTCTGATTTATATCTAGTGGGTTACTCCAAATCTTCCCGTCATTTGAATTTGCCAGGAAGGACTAACAATAGTTTATGTCCGTTAGGATTTCATTTTCAGCAAAATTTACTTTATTCTCGTCACCCAACTCCTTTAATTCTTTGTCATAAATCTGAAGCAATTGGAATCATCTTTAGTTGTTAAGCGTAAATTTGCATCATTAGGAAGTTACATGCATTGATAAATAAAAAAATACAAAAAAGTACTAAATTTGTTTTGTAGTTTGACGTCTTGAAGTACCAACAAAGGCCTCCTTGTGAACATTAACATTTATCTTCAACTGAGTTACCAAGCAGGTTGTACCACGACCATGGAGAACCTTGGAAATAACTTCGTTATTCTTTCAAGAGAGGAAATCGAATCTCGAGATCCTAGCAATTGACTTGTGTAAAAACAATGCTCAACAAGAAGCATACAAGATTTTACTAGCCAATATTATAGCATAAATTTCAAACTCAATAATTCATGTGCATTAATAAAACATGGAATACTTATCTTAAGTTTCAAATATTTCCTTTTGTAAGGTGAGTCCATATAGGAAATATCAACTCTCATCAAAATTTGAAGTTGTTTGCGGGGGACACGCTGCAAGAGATCATAATGTTGTTCGTGCTAGTCATGTCGACGATCTTCATGCAGAGCGACAACCTAGAGTGGATGATCACCATTTTCTCACTCTCCACTAAGGATGGTTCAAATGGAAATGTAACATTGGTTATTGTTCCACCCACAATGTACAATTCCCACTCTTATATTGTTGAACAATACTCATGTCTTCTTGTGAAATGACTTGATTGCTACAAGAGAGGTGACAACATAATTAATTCTTTCTTTCTAGAAAGAGACACTTCCTTGAATACATTCTTCTTTGTTAATGCTTGACCACGATCATAACAAATTAATATCTCTTTAATGAAAGCCTCTTTCAGGAATTTCACATAGACCCGTACACAGTCCGTCATAACTTTTGAACCCCACCCTTTCTCTCCAATTGCTCCGGTGAGATTCTTCATAATTTGTTTTTCACCAACATATCCAAAATTCAGAAAAATCCAATGGTGGATTTGTGAGATATGGTCCCTGTACTGAGACTGTATTTTCCGAGACAGTCACACATTCACCATCAACAAACTACTCTCTTACATTTGCAGTCTGGCTCTGATACCATGTTAAGTTTTAGGAAGCTACAAATGTAACAGCACTCTATGCTGTATGTGTTTTCCAAATGCAACAATCTCTCTTTCATTTATATTGGTAATGAGACTAGGAGAGACATGTCCCTTCATGGGACATGTCTATTCATTATTATTTATAAGAAAGGACATGCCTTATCCCATTAATTATAATTTAATCAATCTTATAATCTTCCATCAATCAATTATTAATTAAGAATAATATAATTATTTAATATTGAATATTAAATTTTATATGATTAATAATAATATACCATATATATTATATTATTATTAATCAACATATATCATATGTATTCTAATGATCATACGACTGAAGCTACAAACATTAACAATTACTGTCAAGTAATTGGAAGAGGAACACATTCTCGATGGAGAGTAATAGAAGAAAGTACATCACTGACTTGAGAAATTAGGTGATAAGTGAGGAGTTGGCATCCTCGAAATCAAAGCCCGAAGATGGAGAGTCAGGTATGGACGAAGGAAGTTAAGGCATGGAACCAAATGATGAAGGGGTGCTCGAGCTAGAAGATTGTTTTGAAGATGAGACGAGTTCTCTGAATGGACTATTTCATTGGTAAATGGAGGACTATGAGGTATTTTCGCCAACCTGTAATTTTCTTAGAGCCGCAACTCTTGATGAAGAGCAGCAAATGCTAGTGTGTAAAGTTATGGACAAAAAAATTGACACTACGAAGGTGGGAAATGTAAAGAAAAAGCAAGAGTCGAAGAAAATAGAAAAATTAAGAAAGCAAAATATTGGCATGGTACAGTCTCAATTTTTTTTACAGTAGATCCTGTACAACCTTTTTACAACAGTATACAACCACCAAATCTGGTACAGACAATTACGTCCAGTACCGTACAACTACCTTCAATACTCAATGTACGACATACTTTGGGACTCAACACACTGCTTATTCCAAGACTTGACAACGTACAACTTGTGATATTGCTATCAGGATTCAACTATGTAGGTTTTTGAGTCAAGCTCATTAACCCTTGTCTCATAAGTAGTGGTTCGCATGAACCCATCTCTCTTGAGAATGAATGGAACACTTAGCACTCATTGCATCTAGGTGATGCTCACAGAGGTGAAGCACCGGGACTTCTCGGGAGGTCACCCATCCTAGTACTACTCCAGCTTGAGCGCGCTTAACAATGGGATGGGTGACCTCTAGGGAAGTCTCGGTGCTTCACCTTTGTGAGCATCACCTAGATGCAATGAGTGCTAAGTGTTCCATTCATTCTCATGAGAGATGGGTTCGTGTGAACCACTACTCATGCAACATGGGTCAATGAGTTTGACTCAAAAAACTACACAGTTGAATCCTGATAGCTATTAGAATAATATTTTATTATTTTTAGTATTAATGCTCAATATTGTAACTTGCTGTAAATATCTTGTTAAAGATCTTCTTTGATCTTTTTGGCAGTTTCTATTTTAGAAACTTGCCTCTTTGTAAAATCTGTATAGCTATTTATTGAGCTTCGCTCTTGTTAATAAACATTCATATTTTTACCAATTACTCATCGTAATATGGTATCAGAGGTAAGTTTTCAAATCTTTTCGAAAAATTTTATAATTTCATTTTTGAAATTATTTTCTTATTGAAATTTTTCAAAATTTCTTCTTTGTGCTTGTGGCTCTGTTCTTGGAACCTGACTAGGGTTTTCATTGTCTCAAAATCTGAAAAACGCGCTGGTTTCTGGAAGCATTTTTTTTGCAGAAATTTGTTTGTTCAACCCGTATAGGGTTTCGCTTATGTATTCACGCCTTTGGTGGATTGTCTTTCGAAGTGTTTAAGCCCTTGAAAACGACGCTTTGTTGGTCATTTTTCATCTTCCTTCCAGCACGCGATTTCTAGTTCGCTTTCTCTTACCGTCGACGGTCGCCTTCACACGGATTTCTGGTTCGTTTTTAGCCTTTTTCGAAGGCTTTCTCTTCTGCATGTGGCTCTGAACACGCGATTTCTGGACGTCTAATCTTCATTCACGACAGATTTCTTATTTCAACCAAACCCGTGGTCATTCTCTGTTGCTTATTCTGCTATCTTCAACTCCTGGGGTCTTCTGCATTTTCGACTAGTGTTTTGACCCTCCATTTCAAGTCAAAAATTTATTTTGATTGCGAATTCCTTGTGGGTTTTTTAAAACCTCAATTGGGTTGTCGACAAAATTTTGTGGGTGCCTTGGTTTCTATGCCTCGAATTTCGTACCAGCTGGAATTTTATTTTGATTTCAGATTCTTTCTGGGTTTTTAGAGATCTCTTTTGGGTCTTTGTCAGATTTTCTGGGTCAGCCGGAAATTTTTCTTGAAATCCGTGCTAGCCGTACTTTGTCATTTTCTTGAAATCTGTGCCTGATTCAGCCTCTGTTCTTTGCATTGGGATTCGTGTTTCAAATTCCGTGTTCGCGGCTCCCCTTTATTTCTCGCTCTTGTTAATAAACATTCATATTTTTACCAATTACTCATTGTAATAATAGCAATTTCACAATTTGACTTGCTGTGGAAAATATCTCCTACTTATCAACGTACAACTTGGCAGCAACAGTGGCACTGTACAACAAGTACAAGACTCTTTGACCCCTTCCGTATGGACATGGCATCTCATACGACAGTATAGACACTCACCTCCCATACAACCTCCCAAATCTTTCACTGTACAACCACTTTGGTTGGTCACATTGCTTGTTGTACGAGCTGTCCATATAAAGGTGTGTTTCTGCCATTGGCGTGCGCTGTACTGTCTATCTTGCCATCCATATGGTCTTTCATGCCAGTTGTACGACCCATTTTGCCAACCGTATAGTCTATCTTGCCACTCGTATAGCCCATCTTGCCAATCGTACGATCCTTCATGCCAATTGTACAATCCAGCCTACCAACTGTATGACCAGTCTTGCCAGTCATACAATCCATCTTATTAGTCGTTCATGTCCTTTTCCAAGCTGCACGGTCCATCTTGCAAGCAGTATGGTCTATTCTGCCAGCCGTATGGTCCAGTTTGCCATCCGTACGATCCACCATGCAAGTCGTGCATGTCCTTTTACAATCCTTATGGACTGTCTTCAAGTTGTATGTCCTCTCATATTCTACTGTGTCAGACATAGTATGGTCACATCAGTACCGCTCTTCCGTACGACAACAACAAGTCCTTGAGTTTCAATGCTTTGTTTGACAAGTAAGAGATTTCGCAATGGTAGCTACATTTTTGGGCTTTATCAGTATTGTTTTTGGCATTATAAAAAATCAAGGAAATGATGCACGCAATGGAGTCCTGTGTGGTTTTGAAGGTGCTAATTTGGTCTTGGCGGCGAGGGCGTTGCCCCTTGACCCTGCCCTGTACCGCGCGTTTGGGGCGCTGTCCCCGGACACCGTGAGGGGTGCTGCCCCTTAACTCCGCAAGGAGGCGCTGCCCCTTGACCCCCATTTTATTTTTGAAGTACACTAGAACTTTGATTTTGCACAATATAAGTCATTATCTACACTCTTGTCATTAGTCGTCTTGGATATTACTTGATGTATACTTGTCATCTCGAAGACTTTTTCTTTTGGGGGGATGATGTAGTCGGCATAAAATGCCTATTGTTGTGTTTGATAATATTGGTTATCCGCCAATGTATTTATCGTTCGTATTAAGTTTGTTATCATTGTCGGGTAGTGTTGTGTCGGTTGGTTGACGGTTGTGTTCCTCTTGGCAACCGTCGGGTCCTTTAAATATGTTGTGTACCGCCAAGGAAGATAGCATGGTATTGCTAGATGAATTGTAATCCTTGGCTGACCATCTTCGGTCTTCTTCTCTGTACTAAATTCATGAGCTAATAAAGAAATATTTTACTCCTATATCTGGTACGCACTGCCATTTGTATTATTATTTCATGTATGTAAATTACTAGGCATAGTAGTAAACAGGGTGTCTTGGTGCCGTGTATGGTAGGTGTTGATGTACATTTGTAGTGAAGCGTTATTTATTCCTTGGTGGAAGATGGAGTAGAATGAAATTATTGAAGATGTATTTGGATTGAGGGGTTGCAAATAATAAAGACGGCTTGTATTGACTAGCATGCCAGAGGTGTAAAAAACATAGCTTCATGTTTTTGGTGGCATTCCTGAGTAAAATAAAAAGACATGGAATCGAGCAAGGTTTGCTTGGCAGCTATGTGTCGCGGATGTAAAACATACGATGGTATGTTTTAAGGCATTGATAATATTAAATGAGTGCTAATCATTTGTAATATTGCTGGGAGTTTTGTTTTGGCAGTTGCGCGTTACCTCTCAATAGAGCGGATGAATTTCATTTCAGCAGAGGATTTTTTTGTTGGAAGAATTGGCTATGATTATATTCTGGTTCATTTTTGACAAAAAGAGGGAATGACATCGTTGGAGGTTGAAGGTGTATGTGTATGAGCAGATTTGATACTTTGCTTCAGACTGGTATAACAATGTTCTTTATGCTAAGTCCCTAGTAATGGTGCGATAGATTTTGTGGAGTGAATAATTTTGAAGCTAAGGATGTTATTAAGAGTTATTTTTTTTTGAGTCGGATGGGATGTTATTGAGATGGTATGATATAGAGGTATGATTCAGAGTATGTGGTGAAAAGAGTTATTTTAGTTTTAGCGATTATTGAGTTTTGCATTTTGGGTTGGTGCTCAAACCGAGTTTGGTACCTCTTCTGATCGGAGTTGGTGCTTCGAAGAGGGTTGGTGCTCTCAAGTTAAGGTTGGCGCCTTAGCTGATTGGAGTTGGTGCTTCGATGAGGGTTGATGCTCTCTGTTAGTTGGTGCTCACATTTGTAATCTGGGTTGTGTTGTGAGGTTTTCACACCATTGCTCCATTGCAAATGGGGACCCCCTCTTTTCGCTTTAGCTGTTGGTGTTAGTTTAGTTGTAGGTTGGCAGCAATTCAAGAGTCCAAGTTTTGGGTATGGAATGTTTACATTTGATCATCAAGTCAAGTGGTGTTCAAGTCTTGGAAGCAAAGGAAGAGCGGAATGGTTCAAGTGCAAGCAAGGTGCCTCCAAGACCATGATACAAGTCAAGGTGCAAGTTTGAGATATCCAAATTGAAATTCAAAGTGCAAGTTACACAAGGAAATCTACAAGTCAAAGATAGAAGTCATTACAAACTTGAATTTCCTTCGAAATCCAATTCAATTCGACGGTCCAACTACATGAAACATTTACATCATTTCTAGAAGTGGAAGACCAAGGTCAGGATATTAAGATGACACAAGATTTCAAGCACAAGTGCAAATCCAAAGTCATGTCGATGAGGAGGTTTCAAGACGAAGGACTTTGAAAGATATAAAAGAATGCATGAAGATGAAGCAATTTAGGAATATAAGCCATCAATCGAAGGCTAGAAAATGTTGAGCATCAAGAGATATTGATGAAGTGTACAAGCACGACATGCTGAGGTGGCATCCATTCATCTTCAACCAATTAGATAATGCCAAGTGTTCCCAGAAAAGCTTAACAACATTATGTCTAGATTCATTGAATTTGCCAAAAGGACAAAAGTCAAAGAGATTTGTTGTAAGCCCATGAGGCATTTTATCATTGGCCCACTGATTGGTCCTTTCTTTTGTAAGCTTCTATCTAATGGTAACCTACTTTCTTATTGGCTCTTAAAGCCAATGTACTTTTTTCATTGGCCCACAAGGTGGTGCCCAATTGTAATTGGCCAACATTTAATGCTTGTAACAGTTAGTTGAACTAGGGCTTTGTTGGATTAATCTTGGCCCTTGATCTTGACTTGATCAGAGCCACTCATTGTACTTGAAGCCTCTATAAAAGGCTTCCTCAAATCATTTGTAAAGAGAGAGACTTGTTGAAATTGTTGCTATGATACTGCCAAATTGTTTTTAATTCATTGTTGGTCTTCATGGTGGATTACTTGCATGACTTTGGAGTATAGCATGGTTTCTTTATTTTCTCATTTAGAGTAAGATTTTCTTATGTTGATTAGAAATGTGTTTAGTTGAATGGAAGATATTTTGGATGTACCTTTGTGAAACTCATATAATCCATACCACTAGTAGCTTGCTGATTGTAAGTTTGCCTTGCGTGGTCAACTGGAAGTTTAATGAACTCTACTTCGATTATTGCTCACACATTGATATGCATCTATTAAGTTTAGGATAGCTGCAAATGTAATAGCACTTTATGTTGTATGTGTTTTCCAAATGCAACAATCTTTCTTTCATTTATATTGGGATTGAGGCTAGGAGAGACATGTCCCTTCATGGTACATGTCTATTCATTATTATTTATAAGAAAGGACATGCCTCTTCCCATTAATTATAATTTAATCAATCCCTTAATGTTTCATCAAACAATTATTAATTAAGAATAATATAATAATTTAATATTGAATATTAAATTTCATATGATTAATAATAATATAACATATATATTGTATTATTATTAATCAACATATATTATATGTATTCTAATGATCATACGACTGAAGCTACAAACATTAACACTCCCTCTTAGCTAGGGAGGATGATCAAACAAAATGTGTAGTGGTCTCCTTTATCAACACTTATGACCCTCACCATAGCTATACAAAACATCAACACTCCCTCTTAGCTAGGGAGGATGATCAAACAAAATGTGTAGTGGTCTCCTTTGTCAACACTTATGACCCTCACCATAGCTATACAAAGCATCAACACTCCCTCTTAGCTAGGGAGGATAAATCAATCCAATGTCAACACTTATATGACACTTGATGGTGCAGGAGCACCTAGGCGAATCCCTAATCCAGTTTTTGTTTTGGCTTGTACCGACCTTAGCCAAGTCAGTAGAGTTTGGTTTTGACCTTAGAAGGTCTTGCAAGTGTGTTCCTAGGTGGATTTGACTAGGATCAATCCAACCTAGATGTTTATGCTTTGATTGGTAGTTAGTGCTAGATTAAGCCTAAAAGTGGGAAAATGGATCCAAAAGCCTTCAAGCCTTAGGCTAGGCTAGAAATGTGCCTAAAAAGGCTTCTAGGATGTTTTTACATCATTGTAGGTCGATTAGAGGTCATTGGAGTTTGTTTTATGCAAAGTTGTCATTATGCAAAATTGTCAAAATGTTGCATGACAACATTTGCAACTTTTGAAAGTTGCATGACAACATTTGGCAGAATAGGATTCTCTTCGAAGAATGATGGTGGGTAGTTAATGTAATGACCTATAATTATGGGGAAGGCATATTTAGACATGGAGGATCCCATTTCCCGAGGTAGATTGATGTAATGATTGATTTGAATGCGAAGGAGAAGCTCTGAGTTCTGGTTTTTACATACATTTGGCTTATTTTGACTTTGTGAGTTATTAGATGGATTGAACTAAGTGATCTAGTGTTGTATTAGTGTGGTAGAGATAGTTTTAAGAACATTTTGTTCAGCTGTGAAGTTTTGAGTTCATTAGTTTAGTCTTTCAAATCATTTTGTTAGGAGTATAGTTGCTGGTGTTGTTTTAGCAGATTTAGGGAAAATGGCTCCCCCATAGATCTCCACCGTGCAATTCATCACGGCTCAGAGGGATATGGAAGGGAAGCCATTGTACAATGTACATATGGAAGGAAGAGCTCAGGATAGTAAGCTAGCTAATTTTAATGTCATGCCCTAGGCGAGTTCAGTGTGCCCGGTTAGGTGCATGACAGTGTTCTAATGGTGTGTAATTGCAAGGGAAAGATTGGGAGAATGGAACTAAGCATGGTTTCACAAGTATAGAGGTCCTATAGATACCTCCTGTGAGGATTAGGCATTGGCCAATCCATTAAGATAGATTTCCAAGCAGAAATCAGAAGATTGCACAAAAATAGCCCTATTTGCCCTATTGGCCCTGAATTCTAGGAACCTACTGTATGGAGGCCCTAGAACCCTAAGACCACCAAAATCCTTTGTGTCTTGGAAAAGGGTGTTTGAATATCAAGTTTGTTTTTGGGGTTGTTTGGGAGTTTTGTGAGAGAAGTGAGAAAAACTCACTGATTAGGGCTAATTGACCTATTAGGCCTACAAGACCAATTTCACTGATTGTCTTGAGATCGTTTGTAAAACCATTGATGACCTATTCTAATGGGATCATTTGGGAGGCAAGAAAATGTCTCAACAAGAATTTCATCTCCTGCAGCACTTGTGATGAAATGGAGATGAAGATGCACTTGGAGACATCCAAGAAGGAGTAAGGAATTGAAGAGCATTTGGTTGATAGTTACCTCAAGGTGAAGCACAAAAGAATCCAACTCATAGAGTGGTGTTGGAGGGGTTCTAGGCTAGTTAAGCCAGAGCTTGGGGGATCCTAGGAGAGAGTGAAGACTAGGAACAAGCAGTGTCCTAGGAATAGGCTTGTGCAAGCACACCTTAGAGAGTTTCTATCACTTGACAACATCAATCATATGATGTAAGCAATAAAAGCATCATCCTCATGATGTAATCACTAGAAACATAGTCTCAAGATGTGGCTTGCCTCCATCGACGATTCTATCCACACTCCCTCTTAGCTAGGGAGCATGATCAAACAAAATGTGTAGTGGTCTCCTGTGTCAACACTTATGACCCTCACCATGGCTATACAAAACATCAACACTCCCTCTTAGCTAGGGAGGATAAATCAATCCAATGTCAACACTTATATGACACTTGACAACATCAATCATATGATGTAAGCAATAAAAGCATCATCCTCATGATGTAATCAATAGAAACATAGTCTCAAGATGTGTATTGCCTCCATCAGTTGGATTGCCTCCATCGGCGGTTCTATCCACAAGCTCTCAGATGGATTGCCTCCATCGACGATTCTATCCACAAACTCACGAGCTTTAGAGTGGATTGCCTCCATCGGCGATTCTATCCATAAGCTCTCGTGTGGATTGCCTCCATCGACGATTCTATCCACAAACTCACAGGTGGATTGCCTCCATCGGCGATTCTATCCACAAACTCACGAGCTTTAGAGTGGATTGCCTCCATTGGCGATTCTATCCACAAGCTCTTGTGTGGATTGCCTCCATCGGCGATTCTATCCACAAGTTCCCGAGTGGATTGCCTTAATCGACGATTCTATCCACAAGCTTCTCAAGCTTTAATGTGGATTGCCTCAATCGGCGATTCTATCCACAAGTTCTATCTATTATGATCTGCTTCAGCCATCACAAGATGTCTATCACAATAGAAGGTCAATGGTCTGTTTAAGGAACTGAATCCACCATGCAGGAAATCATCTATTGTGATCTGTTTCAACCATCACACGATGTCTATTACAATAGAAGGTCAAGTTATTGTAAGATCGTCACCTTTCAATAACTCTTACAAATACAAGTGATAATCATTTGGAAGTCGTCACTTCCTCATGATGTACACAGGCGGCAGGCCCATTAAAAATATGG
>MU223089.1:2659170-2677452 GCA_018584345.1 Thuja plicata
TCACCTTTCAATAACTCTTACAAATACAAGTGATAATCATTTGGAAGTCGTCACTTCCTCATGATGTACACAGGCGGCAGGCCCATTAAAAATATGGAGTCACACACATGACATCCATCATGCCTCAGCGTAGAGGGTGAAAACAAGGGATTTCACCTTGAACTTCTCTCACAGAGAAGAACTCATTAAGCAGATATCAATCTGTTGATCATCCAAGATTGCTTAAGATGAACTGTCAGACTCCCTTTGAGTCTGATATCAATCTTCTTAGCTCCTCGTCCAAAGCTACCTCTGAAGAGTCAGACTCCCTTTGAAAACAATTTCTTGTGCTTCTGTCCTGAAGGTATGTCAGAGATAGATTACAAATAGCTTATAAACTAAACTATTTCATACAAAAATACCAAAGATAGAAGCATACAAGGTTTTACTATCCAATATTATAGCATAAATTTCAAACGCAATAATTCATGTGCATTAATAAAACATGGAATACTTATCTTAAGTTTCAAATATTTCCTTTTGTAAGGTAAGCCCATATAGGAAATATCAACTCATCAAAATTTGAAGTTGTTTGCGGCGGACACGCTGCAGGAGATCATAATGTTGTTCGTGCTAGCCATGTCGACGACCTTCATGCAGAGCGACAACCTAGAGTGGATGATCACCATTTTCTCACTCTCCACTAAGGATGGTTCAAATGGAAATGTAACATTGGTTATTATTCCACCCACAATGTACAATTCCCACTCTTATGTCGTTGAACAATACTCACGTCTTCTTGTGAAATGACTTGATTGCTCCAAGAGAGGTGACACTCTATAATTAGTTCTTTCTTTCTAGAAAGAGACACACTTCCTTGAATACATTCTTCTTTGTTAATGCTTGACCACAATCATAACAAATTAATATATCTCTTTAATGAAAGCCGCTTTCAGGAATTTCACATAGACCCGTACACAGTCCGTCATAACTTTTGAACCCCACACTCTCTCCAATCGCTCCGGTGAGATTCTTCAAAATTTGATTTTCACCAACATATCCAAAATTCACAAAAATCCAATGGTGGATTTGTGAGATATGGGCCCTGTACTGAGACTGTATTTTCTGAGATGGTCACACATTCACCATCAACAAACTACTCTGGTACATTTGCAGTCTCGCTCTGATACCATGTTAAGTTTTAGGATAGCTGCAAATGTAATAGCACTCTATCTTGTATGTGTTTTCCAAATGCAACAATCTCTCTTTCAATTATATTGGGATTGAGGCTTCATGGGACATGTCTATTCATTATTATTTATAAGAAAGGACATGCCTCTTCCCATTAATTATAATTTAATCAATCTTATAATGTTTCATCAAACAATTATTAATTAAGAATAATATAATATTGAATATTAAATTTCATATGATTAATAATATTATAACCTATATATTTTATTATTATTAATTAACATATATTATATGTATTCTAATGATCACACGGTTGAAGCTACAAACATTAACAACATCCATTGATGGTGTTAATGGAATGGCAATAGTTTAAACACCTTACATTTACCTTAGGAGATCACACTAGCTTGGTTGACGGCGATGGCTAAACCAAGCCTAGTAGAGTCGCAAAGACATTAGCAGTTTCTTGCATCTTAGGAGTAGAATAGCTTTGTAAATCCTTTCCCTTTGGAGTTTGTCTAGTTAGAAGAAGTTGAAGTAGATGATATTCATTGAATGAACATCGTAAGTCCCTTTGTGATGCCAACATATTACATAATTATAACTGTATGAAAGTCCACAATTAGAAGGAACCTTGGGGTTGTCTTATTTGATCACACAATTCATATACTTTGTTTAGCATGTGAGCTTCTTCAATATTTTTTGTGTGCTCTTTAGTTATATCCACTCAATCTAAACATTTGACTTTTGAGCAACCAACATAAATGACATATCCATAAATTATCTTCTGAAACTTGATGAAGGGCTCCCATATGGCAGTTGTGTAGGTCTAGAAACACCAATCTAGCAGCCACCTAGGACACTTCAAAAATTGTTTGCTATACCTTGAAAGTTGCCCTCTCCAACTTAAAACCCTCTCAATAGGGTAGTCTGCTTTGGCCGCTCAAGAAGTGTAACTTGGGCACCAAAACCTAGGTGATTGGCCTAGAATCAACTCGTGTCAAGGGAGCTGTACTATCTGATCTGAATCTCATTTCTTCCTGTTACGATGCCTTTAACCATTGAAACTGATGAAACCCCTACTCCAGAGTCAGACCATTGAAAATGAAGAGGCTATTGTGGACCAACACTGAACAACAACAATAGGGCTTCTCCAACTCCAAAATGAAGCCAAGAAGGGTGTGGCTAGGCAAGCAAGTTTCTCACTCAAAAATAACCAACCAAAAACTCCAAAAACTGATTTCCTTGTTGCTCAAATGAAACCCCTAAAGTAGGATTTCCTTGCACACCCGTGGTAGATCTTTCACTATTGTAGATGTGATGGCCTGTGAAGATTTCTATCTCCACAAGCAGCTCCAAACCCTGAGGCTTAGCCAAGCTCCTCTTAGGAGGCAAAGAGAAAACAATCAACAAAACATAACATGATCCTAAAATGACTTTAAGTTGCCTTTATATGCTTCCTTCCATTTCTACGCCCTAATTAGGGTTTTCTCCTTTTCCCAACACCTCTTTAAGGTTTCTAACTTAAATCTGATTTAATTCTATTTTGTTATTATTTCCAACTTAAGTGGAGTGACCCCCAAGTAAAGTGACTTTTCTTTTTTTTTAAAATTATAAAGTCACTTTTTTCTCTCTCCTCAAAGGGAGCCCAACTCAGTTCCTCTTTCTCTCCAAGAAAGATGCCCAACTCATAGCTCCTCTCTCTCTCCAAGAAAGGTGCCCAACTCATAGCTCCTCCTTTCTCTCTCCAAATTCACATAATAAGTGTTCGTTTTTGAGAGAGTACTACTTAGGCTAAAGTATTGTTTTAAATTGGTAACTTAAATTATTACAAAGTAGTAATTGGTACATCTCATTCCGCTCTGGCAAGCTGTCTGAAGCAAGAGGGAACTAACCAATTCATGAATTGTCTATCCATCCTGTTAGTATACAAGGACGTAGTGATAGACTAACCTTGATTAACTGATGCTGGCTAAGAATGGGACATTACAAGGCTTTCAAAATTTTTAGGATACTTGAGGGGAATGGCATGCATACAAATATAGGATTTTTTTTTTCATTGATGAAATACAAATAAATTGTGTTTTCGACATATAGGAATCATAATTTCTGTAAAATAGTGAACAAACTGGTTGCTTCTAGCTTGTCAATCTCTCTTTTTTTGGACATAATTCAAAATGGAACAGTTTTCAAGAACACTAATGATAGCTAAGCCATGGCAATCATTGCAAGCACATATTAATACTGCATTCGTGGTTATAATATTTGAATGACATAAATGTAAACATTGATACACTGCTTTACAACTGAATTGAATATAATATTGCAACTTACAGGAAGTAATGTGTACTTGAGCAAAAGCTACTGCCTAACATATTGTACAAAAGAACTACCAATTGCTGTTCATACAGGTATGATTATCAACAGTGGCTACATCATCATGGAATATTAAACAAAGAAAGAGGCCATATCACCTAAAAAGTTGCCTTCTTTGCTCAAGAAAATGTAGCCAATGTAGCCTATATATTTGTCATTGGGTGGCTAGACATAGACAATGATGACTAAACAAGAAGAGTTTCATGAAGATAGTAGTGGAGAGGGGTCCAGCAGGTTGACTTGTGTACAGATCCTTGATGAAAAAACATTTACTGATTCCCATTAAAACTTATGATCTGTTGTCACTTTGTATTTATTTGAGTTCTCTTCGTCTCTTTTAAACTTGTTTCTGGGCTGAGGAAGGTAAACAACTTATATTTCTATCACTATAGGGCTAGTTTGGGGCATCGCGAGTGACTAATTAGTGTTAAGCAGGCGTTGATAGTACTTGAATTGGATTTAATTATATTTAGATTCCATAGCTGTCTTTGTTTGCTGGCAAGATGTGTCCCTTAATATTATGACAATTCCCCCTAAAATATGAAGATGGTAAGTCTAACTAGAGTCCCCTATATAGGAGATGTTCCTAGAGGATAAAGGATGCCATCCAATAGGTAATGTCCCCAAAATTTTAGAAATTTTAGAAGTTTTATTATAATTTCCCAAGATTAGGGGGTAAGCTTGCTCATTGTAGTGAGGCCAGCCTTTCAATTTTATGGTATAAAATAGTAGCTAGAAGGGCCTAAGCATACCAACACAATTCAGATAGTTAACCTTATGATTACACCAAATCCACAATCCTATGCTCTTGATTGGTCTCAACTTCACAAAGGGACTTGTATCACTCTGTAATGTAGGTTTTAACACATCCGAAACAATTCAAGGGCAATGTCATTTGTGACATGGTTACTTTACGTATGTGCAGTGTCCTCAATAAATTGTTGATGTGGAATATAATTAATGTGTATTAGTCAAGGCAAATTGTCATTCTTTCAGTTGGAAATCAATGCTATCAAGTACTTGAAGTCATTTTGAACACAAAGGAATTACTAAATGGCATAGTTGAGAATTCATTCTTTGATAATTTGACTGGAGGATAAACACAATTCTGTCACTCATACGAAGGTTTGTTTTCTTGTGGAGTCCACTGATCTGCAAACTGCTGGGGATGGTCCTGTATAGTTCACCAATTACAGATTTCAGTACCAGCACACTGAAGAATTCAATTCTGTCACTCATACGAAGGTTTGTTTTCTTGTCGAGTCCACTGATCTGCAAACTGCTGGGGATGGTCCTGTATAGTTCACCAATTACAGATTTCAGTACCAGCACACTGAAGAATTCTTCTACCATTATGAAAACTCAGAGAACTAGATCTAAACATTTATCAAATCCATGAGCAGTAAAGTAAATCACATGCAAATATTTTAGAATAGAAAACAACATAAGAGACAAGCACTCAAGACTGAGAGACACAGTTACCTTGGAGAAACCCAAAATGGGAGAAAGCTCCAACAACAAGCTCCTCATTCAGTAATTACAGTCTTTTTCATGTACATTGTGCCACAATGAAATCAAAATAAGCTCACGGCTCTTAGAATGGAGCTCCATGTACAAAAATGTGCTCTAACTCTTTGATTTTTCTTCCAATCTGACGTAACATCAGAAACCTGCTCCAAAAACTAGAATAATAACAAGTGCAGCTCTCATAGTGACTTTTTGGTATTTTCCCCCAGGCCTCAAAAGAGGTGTTTTTCAAATGGAACAACCACAAGAAATTGAAAGCTCAAATGTTTTTGGACATTACCTAACCCATACATGACAATGACAAAACCACTGCAAACCAACAGTTGGTGGTGGTGAAACTGCCACTAATCCAGTGACAGTTGTGAAACTGCCGGGGTGATTGCAAGACTTCCACCTGCTGAAAATTGGATCCAAGTCCTCAATCCTTCTTTTTTTCCATCCGCTCTACATATTTCTAACCTCCCAGGGATGTTTAAGACTACCCCAATTTCACCTCCATCAGGAAGAGCAGCTGTTGACTGCGAAACCATCCGTGGGTGAGAAAACGATTCTTTGAACTTTTTGATTGGATTGGGACAACTTTTGTTGCACTGCAACATCAATGATCCATTTTACTGATCAGCCACTCACTTGGGACAACTTGATGCGCCCTCAGATGAATGTGTTGATATTCTTAATTCAACCTCCAGAGTCCTTTTCCATTGATTCTGAGACAATTTATTGACCTCGTGTGGGGATTCACACTTAAATGGTCCTCTTATTGCAGGTCCATCTTGGAAGATAATGAGATTTGATGCCAAACTCAAGTGTTGATTGAGAAATTCCACACCAATCTGTTGCTTTTACCATGTGGTAGTCCTATTGCTCTAGTGGAAGAATTAACTCAAAGTATTCATGAGGATGATAATATAGTCACCTTTATATATGTTTTAACTTTTAAACAATTAATCAACAAAGCACATCCCTGATTTTATGTATTGAATTGCACATACTTCAAGTCTTTTGGCATTGTTTATGCTTGGAAAAAGGGTCTTTGTTTGAATTCTGAAGAAACAAATAAGCATCAAGACACTTTGTCAAGGTACACACCTATTTTGATATTGCTTGCTAATTATGTAAGGGGATCTCTCTCCTTTTTCTTATACTTATTTTCATTGAATAAAGGGATCGGTCATCCACATATTATGATTGCAGACTTAATTCTTAGCCTTAGAGTCATAGTTGTAGAGGTTGCAAATTTTGTATTGCAAGGTTGCTGGCCTATATTATTAAAGTTGTTATCAAGGGATTCTTCACGTCTATTATAATTGTATGTTGTTTCCTGGTTTTTATCATTTGGGAATGTTCTTCCTATGCCTTCCTCACGCTCCCATCCTGTCCTTATGAAACACAGACACGCATGTAGAGAGATATCAGTTAAGCTAGGGCTATTGTTTGATAGATTTTTTTTAGTAGGACATGATGAGTTGAGTGAAGCCATTAAATGAGGGAGTCCAACATCCCATGGGCACTGGAGAAATGGACATCAAATAGGGTTGATCATTGGGTTTTCTTGGATGAGAGGTTTAGTGTCTGTTACATTACTTCTCCCTTTTAGTTTCACATTTGCACTAGCCACCGACTATTCATACATCAGTTTTTGGCCAGTACTTTGAGTAAGATTATACATTGCTATAACAATTTGGACAAAAGGCTAGACTCCAATTGCGTATGCAGGAACAGAAAAGATAGTCCTAAAGTCTATGATTAGTTTTATTAAAGTGTGAACCTTAAGCCATAAACCAAACTTATTTGATGGTTGCTATGGACATCTACTGATGCTTTGCAACAAGTAAACTAGGTCCATCTTGCCTTTCAGTGGCCTATTTTGAACTTCATCAATTCAAAAAGAAATTGGACTGCTGTGTTAGGATTTTCTCTGGGTACAGTTCTAGAAATCCTGCAATATTTTAAGCTTTTGAATGCTTGTCGATTGGGCCATGGAAAATCATTAATTTTGAGCAAGTTAACTGCTATACAGCTTAAGATGCAGCCAAATAACTTTCTTCTTCTATGGTTTTCCATTTTCAATTGAAATAAGTTCCATGGTACACTAAGATGGTATAAAGGGGTTTTTGGGATTTCAGAATCTTTGATGTAAAGAAACTGAACGGTTAGATTTACTGCTTTTCATTAATTATTTTTGTATGCTTAGTTTTTCCATCTCAGAAGCATTTGACATGTTTCTATGTGAAGGACCACCTAGCTAAGCTGATGAGTGCAGTGTTCCAGGAAGGCCTGAGGCAGATGTGGTGGTTATTGGCAGTGGAATCGGGGGACTTAGTGCTGCTAGCCTTCTAGCTAGATATGGCCAAGATGTTCTGGTTTTAGAAAGTCATGATCTACCTGGAGGAGCAGCCCATTCATTCCAAATAAAAGGCTATAAGTTTGACTCAGGTCCATCCCTGTTTTCTGGTCTTTCATCAAGAGGTCCTCAAGCCAATCCTCTTGCTCAGGTGATGCTTATTAATGTGCTTTTGTTAAATTGTGTGCTGATGTGTAAGCATTTGCGCTTCCATTTCCCAATGTTCACCATGCTTATGTAGATCCACAAAGTTCTGTAGCCTGGATGATTTAAGAATAGCGTTCTGATGTTCTGACCTCTTTTTTAATGTTCAACTGCTGTAATCATTAATTATCAGTAAAGTGGAAATCTCTGGAATGTTAACGAATATTGTGTTTCAGTTTATTGTATGGGAAGATAATTAGTGCTCAATTTTATAAGGTTGGTGCAGCATTATAAAATCCATCTGAATAAAATTGTTACGGCACATCATTAAAAAAAAATTCATCTAAAGGACTGCGGAAATGTTGAATGTGTCAAATGAAAATATTGAGTAGGGTTTTTGTAATTAAATTTTAATTGCACAATAACACAAAACAAAGTTTCTGAAAATGAATTTACACTTTCTATTGCTAAAGGCGAGTGCCTATGATGACAACTACATCAGAAATTTTGCTTTAAATATGTTTCAGATATTTATTTTCACCGAATCAAATTAAATATCAGAGCAATTGGAGCCCTTATAATTCAAAACTTAAATGTATCAACTTATGAAGGCAAATATGGAATTACTTTAGGCATTAAAAGGAAGAAATAAATTATCGTAATGTGCATGAATAATCAAAATAGGTCAACAGGACACAGAAAGTACCACCCGGTTATTAAAGAAAAGTATCAAGGTAGAAACTGACAAGACTTCCTCTTTAAATTTCCTCTACAGAATGGTTTCTAGTTAAATTTAAAAAGCAAAGACTTCTTCTGCCCACAATTTTTTTTTTACATGGAACCAAAATTAGAAAGCAATTTCATTTGAAGTCTTCCAAAACACATGCTGTAACTCTAAATAAATTCACTTAATGCAGACTTTATATATTGCCTGAAATCCACTTAAGTATTTGGATATAAATACTTTTTAGTGAACATCAACATAGATTGACACATCCATGTTTATTTTTTACTAGGGTTCAACTGTGTAGTTTTTGAGTCGAACTCATTGACTTGTATTTCACGAGTAGTGGTTAATACAAACCCATTTCTCATTAGCATGAACCATACACATAGAACTCATTTCATCAACTAGGTTCAACTGCATAGAGTTTAAGTCAAACCAATTAGGTGATGCAATAAGTGCTAAGTGGACCACTCATGCTCATGAGATATGGGTTTGTGTGACTGTGAACCACTACTCATGAAATATGGGTCAATGAGCTTGACTCAGAGTGCACAGTTGAATCCTACTAAATCATAAAAAGTTAAAAACATCAAAATCTTAGACACTGGGAAAATTAACCCCTACTTCTCATGTCCATGTCTATACGTCTGTGATAGAGAGTACCACTGTCAACTGTATCACTTATGTGAAGGACTATAAATTTGGTGCACTGTTTGTATCAAAAGCCTTACTGCAAAACTCCTGATAATATAAATTCACTACTTTTTGTCTATGTAGCATTCAACTCTACATTGCCGTGCTCTTGAATCTCTCATAAAGTGGAGCAAATAGCAGGATTAAGAACTCTGTTTGGTTATAAGCATGAAAGGACTGAAAATTTGAAACTTTCCAAGTTGACTAGAACTAGGAAAATTGTCATATATGACAACTAATATATATACTCTGACAGCTGGCTACATTGTAATGACCTGTTGTGTAAATTCTGTTTGGGTATTGAATTTGACTTTTTTAGGGGCCTCTCTTGGTTATTTCACAAGAACAATCTAGAAATGAAAAAAAAAATTAATCATGTTGTTGAAGATCATTTTAATGATTTAAAATGCCTGAAGCTAAAGGAATTCTATTTGAACTAACCTTGTTACTTGCAGTACTCAATTGAACCACTGACATTGCCACGGCCAAGTGATTGTGTAAATATGCTTTAGGTGCTGGGCTGGGCTTGGCAGAGAAGTTTTGTCCATATAAGTTGGATTCTGGCTTGTGAATTTTATGTAATTTTAATAATCTAGTTGAATGTCAAGGGAAACTTCAGTAGCTTTACCCCATTTCTTTGTGCTTTTTTGATAAATTGCTAGTGTCTTATAGCCACTGGAAACCATATATGGGAATTCAAAGTATGTTAATCTTCTGTTTTTTGTTTCATCATAAATATTAAAATAACTAAAAGCTTTTATTGTAAACCAACTGCTTAGAATTGTACCTGTGTAAATCTGTAGGTACTTGATGCCTTGGGTGAGTCTATTCCCTGTGTTCCTTATGACTCTTGGATGGTTTATCTCCCAGAAGGTGACTTTTTGTCTCGAATTGGACCAACAGAATTTTTCAAGGTATACAGTCATAGCATTTTGTTCTTTCTCTTAGTTTAGAATGTCCCAATATCAGGTATTTTTTGTTTATAGTATAGGCTCTTGCTTTATGTTTGAACTTAAATTTTTAAAGGATCAAACTCAAAGGTAACAATGCCTAAGCTACTACTCCCTGACATTAAATAATGGTCAATTTGGTAAGAATTGATCTTTCCTTTTTATTCTAGACATAAAAGTTGCAATTCTATTCATGTTTGTAGATGTTATATTTCCACTGTGGATGACAATAAATTAGAATACACTTAGTAAAAACTGTCTGAATTTTTGAATCAACATTTCGGATCACACTCATTTTTGATTAAATTTCTCTACCTGATGATGGATTACAGAGTGTGATCTGAAACATTGATTAAAATATAAGCATATTTTTTTTATCAAAAGCATTCTAATTTATCAATTGCTACTTTTGATTTGAAAGTTAGATCACATAGAATATGTTTTCTGAAGCCATGTAATGAATTTTCACAAGTTTTTGATTCAGTTTATGGATGGATGAAAACATGAGAGCATTGTACATAGTTCATAAATAAATAATACAGTGAATTTAAGAAAGCGATTTAATTTTTTTTTAATAGTGGTTGATCTATTGGGTCCCTCGCCCAAAATTAAACATAATTGATTACATAAGTCAAAATCTCAAGGTTGTAAAATGAGAAACTAACTAGAAAACAAAACATGCCATAAAGAGCTCAGCTTCTGAAAAAATTACCAACCAACTGAAATCACTAACAAGGCCCCCATCCTCTATCACCCAAACCCAGATAAAACATCCCATCCAGACACATCATACACTGCCACCTTGTCCTACCCATCCAAATTGAGGCCAACCCTATCACCCCTTCCCTTTCTGGGCACATCAGGCATGGGGAAATTTACACCATGAAACATCTTTGTCATGTTGCTTGGCTCTTTTAAGTGTCTTAAAAACAAATGCTGACATGGTGAAAGAACTTGATGCTGGCAGATGCCCACAAATGCATCAACATGAGACTTTCCACCAATTTGCCCTAATCCGTAATGTCCCCTTATGTTAATTCTTAGGAATTAGGGACTATTAACCCACAAAATCAATTGCAAGAGACTTCTTTCCAAAAAGACTCTAAAAATCCTTAGATTGATGATAATTGACACCACTTAATGTAAGAATGATAGATTATGATTTCCTTAAATGATCATTCTTAGCCTTAGGATATACGACTGATACCACTTATAATATGATGCTATATGATATATCACTTATCAATGAATATCTTGCAAATAGGATAGAGTATTCCTGCTATCTCTATACATCGATGGGATTAATGCAAGGATGATCTCTGCTATAGTCTGATCTGCACTTTTGCTATTCCTGATATAATAATATGAATTGTGCAATAAGTCTCCTTTCAACTATTAGAATAATATCTCTATAATATCCTGTTTATTATTATTTTAATGGTCATTATTGTAAATCTTGTATATATTAGAATGTTTCTAATATTCTTTTATTCCTTCATTATTAAAATGCTTCTAATAACATCATCTGTGTAAACTATATATGAACGTCTTGCTCATTCTTTAATTTATCCAATATTTATCCAATATTTTACCAATTATTTGTCTAATATGGTATTAGAGAGAGATTTTTAATTTTCTTTTGAAAAATTCAGTTTCTAAATATTTTCCTTTGGAAATTTTTAGTAAATTTTTCAAAACGAATTTGTTTGTTCTGGGAAATTCGTGGGTTTGTTCTAGGGAAATTCTCTTCCCTACCCATGTTCATTCTTTCTTCTTCAGCAACCCGCGCAGGGTTTTTTTTCGGCTCTATTTGTGGCGTGGTCATCTACCATTTGTGCCCATTTTTTGTCTCTAGAGTTCATATCAGCATTTGTGATCAAGTTCTGTTCATTTTTTGCTTTCTAGTACGAAAACATGGCCCCTTTCTGCTTCACGCGACCTGTGGCTCATTATTTGGTATACATTGAAGGTTTTGTTTGCTGCTGGTTCATTTTTCTAGGGTCGGACTATGACTTTAGGGCTTGTTCTTCTCAAACCCGCAGAGTAAATCTCAGTTTGTTGTATCGTGAGTTTGTTCTTTGTCTGCAAAAGATGACTATTGCTGCATTTGGCAATCATTTTTTGGTCAATCTATGTCAAAAACGACCACTTCCTTTTGATTTTTGACCATCATTGTGGTTTATTTCTGCTCTCACGCAAAGATTTTTGGATTCTCTGTGGTATTCTGCCATTTTTGAAGATTTTTTGCAGCCGGCTAGGGTTCTGTTTGAAACTCTCAGTTTTTTTGCTAGATTCAAAATATGATTTTTGATTCTTGTGGGTTTTTCGCAATCTAATTGGGTTGCTTTCAGATTTTTCTGGGCACCTCGTTTTTCGTACCTCAAATTTTGTGTTAGCCGGAATTTTATTTCGTTTACTGATTCTTGGTGGGTTTTTCAAGACCTCAACTAGGATGTCTTTAGAATTTTCTGGGTCTCTCGGTTTCTGTGCCTCGAATTTTGTGCCAGCGGATTCACATTGAAATCTAGGCCTGTATCTGTCTCTATATTCAGCACATTCAAATTTATGCATTCAACCATCTAGTCTTCTACAATGGCATCTCTGATGAATCTTCTGCTTGAGGGGAGTCAGATGTTCAACGACAAAAACTACAATACTTGGAAACAACGTATGATGACAGTCTTTGAATACCGATGTCTTGACAACATTTATCTGGGCAAGACTAAACGTCCTGAAGAAGGCAAAGAGCAAGATAAATTGATGAGTAGAATCGAGAAGCTGTCATGCTCATCAAACTTTCTGTCAGTGATGATCAACTCCTGCAAATTCCTTCCGATAAAACAACTGCAGAAATTTGGAGCCATCTGAAAGGTTTGCATGAAACCTCGGATAAAAGTCGTGCATTATTTTTGAAGAACATGCTCTTCTCGATCATGATGGATGATTAGGTATCCCTACAAGAGTATCTCAATAAATCAAGGATATTCATGATCAGTTGGAAGCCATTGGACGCAAAATGGAAGAAGACATGGTAGTGATTACCCTGAAGAGTCTGCCATCTTCCTATGAGCACTTTGTTGAAATTCTCAACATTGCTTCCACTCATTCTGATGTTTCGTTTTCCGATCTCTGTATCATGCTTCTACAACAAGATCGTTGGAAACAACAATTTGGCAGTGGTACCAGCTCATCTTCAAATACTCAAGCCTTCTCAGTTAAATCCACATGCAACTATCAGTTATCTCAGTCTTCTTAGCAAAATCCTTCTGCTAAGTCATCCGAAGGCCCTAAGAAGAAAAATGTTCAGTGCAACTACTGCAATTTAGTTATTTTTGGTGGAGGAGAAGAATACACCATTGTCGGAAGTGGCAATATCCTGATTCAGTTTAGAGGAAGGAAACCGATTTTTCTTGATGTGTACTATGCTCCAGGCATGGAACTCAATCTTCTCTTTGTCAGTCAAATTCTGAGACATTCTCCTCGGCTTGACATGACCTTCAGTTCACATCAGTGTAGTATCATTGGTCGGGAATCTCAGTCCATAGTTGCCGTTAGTGTTGAAGATCATGGTCTTTTTAGACTTGTTGACTCTGGGGATTCTCAGGATCTTTCTATAACAGCCCACCGCTCCTTTATTAGTACATTCTGGCATCAGCGGTATGGGCACTTGAATGTGCACTATCTTTCTCAGTTTGTTCGAGAAGATCTTGTCAGTGGACTGCTGAAGATTTAGACCCAGAATCTTGGAGTTTGCGGAGCTTGTCAGGCTGGGAAGAAACATTGCACTCTTTTTTCAGATAGCGACTCCTGGAGAGCTTCTAAGGTATTACAACTGGTCCATGTTGATGTTTGTGGACCTATGGCTACTCCCTTTGTTACTGGGTCCAGGTATTTTTTACTTTTTGTTGATGATTTCAGTCGTAAAATGTGGGTCAGCATATTATTACTCTGAGAACTGACAATGGGGGAGAGTTTTGTTCCTCTGCCTTCTCCCATTTTTGTGATCAACATGACATAAAGTGTCAATTAACAACACCCTACACCCCTTAGCAAAATGGTGTCGTTGAGCGTTGCTACCGCATGATCATTGAAATGGCCTGGTCTATGCTTGAACACAAGTAGGTTCCAAAGAAATTTTGGGCTGAATTTGTCCACACTGCTGTCTATCTTCTCAACTGCTCTCCTACAATGGTTGTCAAGAAGCAGACTCCAGAAGAGGTTTGGTCAGGCCGTAAGCCCAGAATTAGCCATCTTAAAGTTTTTGGCTCCATTGCATTTGTCTGGATCCCTGATGCTAAACGCACCAAGTTAGATGCCAAGAGCCAAAAACTCATGCTAACTGGCTACAGTGATACTCACAAAGCCTACCACCTAGTTGACATTGAGACTAATCGTCTCATCTTCAGTCGTGATGTAGTCTTTGATGAAGAACGAGGGCCATTTCAGCTCTCTCCTCCAGTTATGAATTTAGAAGACCAGTCTCTCCACGCTCATGACTTGGATATCCGTCTTCCATTAGGTCCACCTGATGGGAGGGCTTCAACTGAGAAGGCTCCAGCTGTTCCTGTTCCTGCCTCTCCACCAGTTCCTTCTCTTGCAGGCTCACCTAGACATGCAGCCACACCACCTGATTTTGCTCAGGATTCATCTGTTCATCTGTTTGATTATGATGATCCCTGTAATGTCCCCTTTTCAGGGCACATTATTTCGTGCCTTATAGTTAGCCTTTTCATCATGGTCCGGTAGGCTAACCAAGGTTTGGCAGGTGATCAGAGGGATGTTTGGCCTAGGTGTTTTCAGTTTTAGGCCAATCAGATTAGTTTCCACAGGGTTTCCAGGGTGCTTACTATTTATAGTAAGTCGGTAGAACTCAGTTTTTCTAGCATTTCAGTTGTGGACTTGGAGCGTCTCGCCGAGAGCTTTCCGACAAGTTATTACATGTCTTCATCCGAGTTCATTTGGCCCTCCGTTTTAATGCTAGAAGATTCCTTACTTTATTTTGTTATGTCACTTTATAACCCAACGGTTATATTTATTTAAAAAGTGACTTTAAGTGGAATATGAAGAGACAAAGTGGGGAAACTGAAGAGTCACACCTGCAGCTTTAAAAGAAGACTTGGAGTCTCATTGTGCATACTTAGTTTTTATGAATTTATTTCTCTAGACGAATCCAGGAAACTTCAACTTTCGATTCTAAAACCCGAGGACGGAAACCTTCAGGCATTTTCGGTGGATTGGACGGAAACCCAGTTCATCTCCGGTGCGGATTCACAACAGAGTTCGCTATTGTATTCACAGGTTCTTTATCATCCGATCTTACTGTTATTTCTGTATTTCAGATTGGGAAGTTTGTAATTCATGGTTATTGTATTGCTGTTGTATAATACGATACCATTTCTCTGAGAAGTTATTAGAATATTTTTGCTGGTTATAGTTGTGGGATCAAACGATTATTTGCATGTATCCATTTCTTTAAATTTGCATGAGATGTATTTGTGAAAATTCGAGAAAGGGCCGGTTTGGGTCATTACAGTGGTATTAGAGCTGGTTTTCTTGCCAGCCTGTGGAGTTTTAGCATAAACTTATTTACAGAAGGGTTTATGAGCCCAGGAATCGTCTTCAGATTTTTGGTTTTCTTAAAGTAGTAAGGATTGTTCAGCTAATGTAGTCATACTAGTTCACAGGCAATCTGAGATTGATGTAAGTTGTTAGTTCAAGAGCAGATTCAAAAGGGTAGCATTACTTTTGGAAATCTGTGTGCATGAATTCAAATACCCAATCCAACAAAGCCAACGTTCGAGCATTTCTAGAATTAGTGATTTATCAGTGGTTGTATACACCTGCAATCTGGCATTGAAACTACACAGGTATCCGTAATATTGAGGCGGATAAAGGGAAGGTATACTTACATATATTTCACGCAGTCTCTGCTTGCAGAGAGACCCACGGTTTTGTTAGCCTGGGATCCCACAGGTATGGTCGTGTGTCCTCCAGCTGAGAGGACCATTTTCGACAAATTATATCAAAGCTTATAATAAGCTTTAGTTTCAAATTTGTGGGGCCCAGTCATTAGCGGCATGAGCACATAACGCTGAGGTTTAATATCCGCTCTAGGATTTATATTGTTAATAAACATTTGATTGTTGATCGTGGACTAAGGATACTTTTCCAGGCGAGTCCAATGTAGTGGGGCCTGAGAGATATAAAGCATTTAAAATATAGGGGTCTTCTCTATAGTTTGCAGAAATATTTATTAAGTTTGATAAACTTTGCGGTGAAAATAAACAAATACAAACCGTTTCGATGCCGTAAATAATCCTGTCCATGGCCTCGGCAGTTAGAGTAACTCGCAGGTGTATACATGGGGCTGCACCTTGGTGAAACACAATCACCACCGTTATATTCTTCTAGAACGTTGAGAATCGATTTACCCTGCAATCAGAAGTTCAGGTTGTATTATTTGATTTCATACGTTTCGAATGAACGTATTTTGAGCATGGACAAGTAGCATATGTATGTTATGGTTTTGAAAGGTCTATACACCCGTATCAACAGTATTCGATATCTTACAAGGTTGAATTCAGAATGGGAAGATCAGTTTGGTTATACACAGTCGCCCGTTATTCTGCATTTACGGGTGGACTGGTCCAGCAGTGGAAACGTTATTTATTTTGAAACTGGAGGCAACCTATTATAATCTGTTTAGGGACGAGTTTTGATATCTTCACACGCAGCCAGTCAATGATGCGTGGTTGCAGACATGGGTGGTGAGTCTCTCACTCCATGCATAGCGTCGGGTCTAGTTCTAGAGACCAAGACACCTCCAAACGACTCTCACACCTCCCTTGAGCTACGATGGTCAATCCTCTTCCACTTGGCATACATCGGGACAGTGCGTGAGAGGACAAAGCAGTTCACGACTGCAGTGAGGCGCTGAGCAGAGCATTCGCCAAGGCAGCTACGGTGATGTCTGCTGACAGTGGTGTTGTGGGAATAATATCCCGCGGTGACGTCAAGGAAAAATCAATCCCGAGTTGGGAAGGATAGTCGTGCTGTATACTGGGACGTAGAGCCAGGCACGGGTGAGCATACAGCGCACAGGCCCTTAGCTGATAACATTGGCAGTTAAACACGACAGTGCCCTTACCTTCCAATCCATTGCCTCACCATACGGGTATGTGATTCATCTCTATATTGCAAAGTTAGAGAGTGGTTTGGTGAATATATGAAATCAGAGATCATCGATCAGCATGATATATGTATTTACATTGAAAGTACTGGAATGTTGAATGTGTATTCCTTATCTTTGCATTGTCCAATTGCATCTAGTATTCATTACCTTTGAGGATTCAGAATCAAGGATAAGATAACTTTAATTTTGTAACAACTAGAAAGAATTGTATGCTGGGAATTAAAGTTGTATGCAGTCAGTTTAGTATAACATTCAGGTATACTTAAGATCATTACTTGGAGGCAATATTCGCTTTCAGCCTAACAGTAACAACAATATTCAGAATCTCAGAGTCGGTTACAGGGTGGAATACCCGTTCATATTATTGGAGCAGAAACTACTTTTCACCATCAGAGGAAAGGGATTTAGGGATTTACACCACAACTACAAGTTAATCTGAAGATTTTGAGCAGTGTAAGTCTGAACATTCACCAGCAGAGACAAATAGTGTCTAGCTAGGAAAGATGCAAGGTTTGGAAAAAGTCTGGAAGGATCTTGTTCAGGTACAACAACAATTAGCCCAGATTTCACAACCTGATAAAAGGACAAAAATACTCAGCATGTATGATGAGTATAACACACTTCCTCCACAGGTTTAGAGAGATTTAACCTTCTCTAGTTTGATGGACTTTCATCCAAAGCTACAACACAGGGCTTTAATGGCAAAGAAGCAGTATCATGATTTGGCTCGAGATCTACTTGCTCAAGATAGGTGCAGAAATTTATATGAAGAGTTTCCAGCTGTCATTAATCAACCCATAAGTGAACAAAAAACTAAACCAGTTATTGAAGAAAGGCCTTATGAGGTTGTCATCAAAGCAGGGGGTTATAAAACAAATATTGAATCAATGCATGAAGGAGAAGCTAAAGAAGAGGCAGCAGATCTAGAGGTTAATGGATGGTTTACTAGAGAAGAGCAACCAACTTCCATTGATTCTCAACCTTCGCTTGACCAAAGAAAAGATGAAAAAGATATGGTTAAAGATCACGACCACCAGTTGGATGTCTTTAACAATTCATGTAATGAGGAGTTATGTGACTTCTTTAGCAGCACCTCACTTATGTATAATGCTGATTTGGATGACCCATTAGATAATGCATCCCAAAATGACAATGA
>MU223089.1:2693490-2723744 GCA_018584345.1 Thuja plicata
TCTTATCACCCTGTTCCTCATTTGGATCATGTTGACTGGCCCAAGGTTTGTGTCTCCAACTTTCTTCCACTTGGATGGAAAGAGAGTCTTCGGCATCATGTCCTCGGTATCTTTCTTGAACTGGGCCTGCCTTTGTGCCTTCGCGGATGTAGGATCCATCACCTTCTACCCTGCAAATGCTGAGATTTCGACTTTAACAAAGTAACAAACACTTCCAGATTTCCTATGGCTGCCGAAATTCAAATGCTCTGCTGGAAAACTAACTGCTGGAAAAGACCTGCTGGTGGGAGAGATCTGCTGGTTGCTTGTGTTTGAAATGAAGTCCCAAAACTCCTCCCTATATATATGTTTCGTCCAAATTCAAGAAGAGGCCAACTTGCACTTTAATCCATGCCATAAAACATTTAAATTTTGCCCCCAAATAGGGACGACTTTGCATTTAATTTTGTTTTGCATCAAATTTTGGTTTGTGGGTGGGCCAAATAGGCCGACTTCCAAGTCACAAGGGCCAACACCAAAGGGAGGCCGACTTCCAAGCTACAAGGGTGAAGAGGGGGATGTTTAAGTGGGCGGAAATGTCCAAGGTGTTGGACATTTCCGCCCAAGGGAAGAACTTCCCTTGGGGTCATCCACCATCAATCATTTCAACTCAAAACACCAATCAAACTTGCCCCTCACATCCCCTCCATTGATTGGCACTCACCTTGGCTTGCCGGAAATCCTAGGTACCATGGACAGCTTGTCCAATGGCTAGGCGGAATCCGCCCAGTCATTGGACACTTACCATTTCCAGAATTTCGTTCCTTACCTTCAAATATCAAATGTGTTTAGCTCTTATTGATCAAACCGTGGCTCTAGGTTGGGAAACCATCACCATAATTGCCAAGAGGGAGGAGTCTAGGGAAGGAGGAGGAAGGGCTGGCCTCTAGCTCTATTGGCGGAATTGTCCAAGGGGTTGGACATTTCCGCCCAAAGGATATCTTCATTCCCTCAACCTTCAACTACTTCCTACCAATCCAAACTTCTTCAAAACACCCCCACCATACGATTTGATTTGCCCCTATCTCCACTAGGTTGGGCGGAAATCAAAGGCACCTTGGACATCATGTCCTATGGCTGGGCGGAATCCGCCCAGTCATAGGACACTATGATTACAGAATTTCATCTAAGGTTCCTCAACATTAAACATGGCTCCTCATTCAATCAAAACATGTTCTCCAACCTTCCACTCCCCATCATGCATCCAATTGGATCAACTATCAACTCCCAAGGGGCTGGCAGAAAATGGAGGTACCATTGACAACCTGTCCAATGGCTGGGCAGAATCCGCCCAGTCATTGGACACCAATATTTCAGAATACCATTCCTTGTCTTCCAATATCAAATCTCAGCTCTTTCACTTACAAATATGCTCTCAAGGTTGGGAAACCATCACTACCATTGCCAAGAGGGAGGAGTCTAGGGAAGAAGGAAAGGCTGGCCTCCATCTTCATGGGCGGAATTGTCCAAGGGGTTGGACATTTCCACCCAAAGGATATCTTCACTTCTCCAAATGGGTTCACTACTTCCTCTTCACTCAAAATGCCATCAAACATCTAACATCAATCCCAAACTTCCTCAAAATACTCCACCATACAATTCTTGACTTGCCCCTATCCTCACTAGGCTGGGCGGAAATCAGGGGTACCTTGGACAACTTGTCCAATGGCTGGGCAGAATCCGCCCAGTCATTGGACACCTTCCCAAAACTTCACAAAACAAAACTTGTCACTTTCAAAATACTCAAGCCAAGGGGAGGAGACTTCCAAGGTTGCCATGCCAAGGAAAAAAAAACTTGATCTCCCCATCCAAAATCGAAATCCTACGAAAACAGGGGGTCCCCAAGAATTGGGGCGATGTGTGAAAGACCTCACAACAAGTAGCCAATATGTCCAAGGAAGGATTTAATCCCAGTGACATCTCGTGGAGATTCCATATTCACAATCACTCGAACTTAATTGGGATCGGTTTTGAGTCCCGCTTTGCACACGATATGCCCCAACAACCTTCCCTGAGGCACCATGAACCGACATTTCTTGGGGTTGAGTGCAAGTCGTGCCCTTCGGCACTTGTCCATGCATTCACCGAGGGCCTTCGGATGTGTCTCTTCCCCACTGTAGATGGACCAATCATTGAGGAAAGCCTTAAAGTTACCGACAGACATCTTATCGAATATATGGAGGATTATTCTCTGGAACGTGGCTGGTGTGTTATAGAGACCAAATGACATTCGATTGTAGGCATATACTCCGTCTTCCACCACAAAGGTTGTTTTTAGTTTTTCCTCTTCTGCTATTGATATCTTATTGTAGCCAGAAAATCCGTCCATGAATGAATAGATTTCGTGGCCAGCCACCTCCTCGAGGATAGAATCTGTAAACGGAATGGGAAGTGGGTCTTTAATAGTAATTGCATTTAGGCATCGGAAGTGAACACAAGTCCGGATCTGGTTTCCTTCCTTCTTGAGAGAGATCACGATGGGAGATACCCATTCACTAGTTTGAACCTTGAAGATAATCCCGGCCTCGAGCATTCGTTCGATTTCATCTTTTACCCTGGCGGCATAGTTTTTGTTCATCCGGTATGGCCGCTGCCGTACTAGTGCGACACCTGGTACCAACCGAATACGGTGAACGGACAGTTCGGGTGGGACGCCCTTCAAGTCCTTGTATGTCCACGCAAATACATCTTTGTATTCAATAAAGATTTTGAATGCCGCGACTTTATAACTTGGTTCCAGTCATCCCCTACGAGGATGACTTTCGCTTCTGCTTCCGTGTCAAGATTCAGGGGTTTCACCGATGGTTCCTCGTACCTCATGGAATTTTGATCACCAAACTGGTGTGCTGGTGCATTATCAATTGCAACATTCTCTTCCTTATATTCCCCGTACTCTGGGGGAAATTTGTCCGATTCCTCCTCGATGCTTGGTACATTGCACGAAGGAGTGAACATCTCGTAATCCTCCATTTGCCAATGGAAAAGTCCATTCAGCGAATCCATATCATCTTCTGAGCATTCTCCCAAATTTAGTATGCCTTCCTCATTTGGTTCCATTCCATGCCTTCCTTCGTCCCGTCGTCGTTTTCTCCTTCAGATTCTGACCCTGAGGAAGAGGCGAGTTCTTCACTCACCAACTGAGTCCGAAGGTCAATTGTAAATTTCTTGCCTCCACTCTCCATTGAAAGGGTATTTCGTTTCTAGTTATGGTTTGCCTTGGCTGCCACTAGCCACCCTCGACCCAAGATGGCGTCGTAACCCTTCTGCTTAAGTGGAATGACGACGAAGTCAAGCACAAACGGCTGTGCACCAATCGTAACTGGTTGTGCCATCAGTGTCCCGAGGGGCTTGATCCCATGCTGATCAACACCCAACAAATTAAATGTCGGTGGCCACAAGGTAGGCTTCCCTAATTTTTTCCACGTTTCATCTGGTAAGACGTTTACTCCCGATCTACCATCAACTATGGTGTCTATTAAGATGGTGCCCAGAATGCCCATCTCCACCATGGCTGGGTGTCTGCTATTATTGATGGCCAACAACATTGGATTCGTCGCAGATCTTTTGGGAATGGGGATGTCTTTGTGCATAGTGTTGGTCTGGTTGGCTCGTGTACCCAGTAGTGCTGTCCCCAAATGTGGCATGGTATGAAGGAGGTCTTGGATTTTCATTGGTACCTCCAGTTGAAGCATCTGTCGTAGGATGTTTTGTTCCACGTCCCATCGGCTATAGGGTCCCGCTACTTCTTGTGTCTCTTGTTGGGCCTTCATGGCCTTTTCTAATTCTTCCCGTGCTTTCTGCATCCTCTGTTTCTCGGTACGAGGATCGGGGTACTTGGCTTGCTTAGCTTGCCCCCGGGTGAGGGCAAATATGGCTTCCTTGGTCTACGTATTTCCTTCAATGTCCAACAGGTTAGTTTCAACGCCAGACTTAGGGCAATTTGCATATTCGTGGTCACCAGGGCCACACCACCGACACAACTTCTGAGGGGTTTCATTATTATTGCATTCTCTCGCAAAATGACCCCATTGGCTGCACGCTCTACATTGAATCATCGGGCGTCCTTTTGCATCATACTGTATTCTACTACGAGTGGAATTGTTGTTGTTCCCTCGTCCAGCTCGCTAGTTGCCTCGGTAGCCCCCCGAAGATGCGTTGTTGTTTGGTTCCGTGGCCCCTGATGTGGACGGTTGCTCTTGAGTGAAGAGCATTTGCTGGTTTCGTACCTTCAAATTGTATGGGCATTCCTTTGTGGAATGTCCCATAATCTGGCAGATGTCACAAAATGCCTTTTTGGGATAGGCACCCTTCGTGTGGCCACTTTCTTTACATTCCGTACACCAGAGTTTGTCGTTTGCCCGTACTCCCCTTCATTGTCTTAAATTCCTTTAACGTTCTCTCCATATCTTTTTGGAGCGCCGTGACCTTCTTTGGCCCCTTGTTGCTGTTGCTTTCTTCGTCGGAAGTGTCGTCGTCCGACGAAGAGGATTTACTTATCTTCTTTTTCGATGTTTTTTGCTCACTTTCCAGGTCCATGGTCCGGTTATATGCATCGTCATACAACGTTGGGGGTACTATCTTCATCTTTCGTCGTAGTTTGGAATTCAAGCCCTCGACAGACCATCTCTTTTTGAGGCCATCTGCTGGCTGGCTCTCCATTTTTCCGACTAACTCCTTTAGTCGGTGGCCGTAGGCTCGTACCATTTCCTTCTTGCCTTGTTTTGTGCCGTAGATTTCAAAGACTATTTCGTTATAATCCCTGAGGAGCCGGAACTCCTCGAATTCCTTCTTAAGTTGGTCCCATGTGGTCACCTTCGTTTTGTCCAAGTCGGAGTACCAATCAATGGCAACTCCTCTCAATGTGGCAGGAAACTGCTTCACCCACTCATCCTGGTTAGTGACCCCGTTGGCTGACCAGATGGTTTCACAAGTACGACAATGCCGTACTGGATCGTCCTTACCGTCGCCATGAAATTTCGGCAATTTCTCTTTATGGGTCACCATAAGTGGTTTGACTGTTGTTGTGTTCACGGTGGATTTTGTGCTCCGACACCGCCTGCGCCAGCACTCGTACCCGCACTCGCTTGGTTCGTGTGTGTAGTATTGACCAGTGGCACTTGCCCTTGTGCCTGTGTAATTGGTGGTACCGTACTGTGGAGTCGTTGGCTCAAACAGAGGGTTCACCTGTGCGTCAATAGCAACTTCGGCTGTACTGTCTCCTCCTTGAGTTTGGTTCTCCGCACTAGGTGTATGGGTCAGACTCTTGAACTGATCTCTCTTTTCCTGAAGTAAGGCCATCCTCAACCGTGTTTCTTCAAGCAACTCCTCCCTACTTTGCTCTCTCCGATGCTCGGGCGAAGTGAACGGCTCCTCGTCGGCTTGTGCACCTTCCGTACCACTTCCGAGGTCCCCTTCGGGCAACCCTCCGGCAAGTTGGTCTTGGGCAAGTTGCCTCAGCTGACATTGGCGTATAATTTGCTGTGTGAAGATTAAAGCCTTCTATGCGGCCTCGCATTCATTCTCCGGTACCTTTTTATTCTTATCTTTATTTAAAAGGTTGGGCATCAAAACTAAAGACAAAACATTGTTTTTAAAGAACACTTGTTTTATTCATTCATGTCGGTTTACAACATTGTCAATTGAATGACTTCACATTACAATTGTTTTTGGTGTCCTTTTCTCCCCTCAGGCTGGTCTTCACATTTCAGAGTCCCCTATAGTTGCCATCGCCTTCCTCCTGGTGATGGAGGTGTTCCCGTGCCTCGTATGCTCGGAGGATTTCTTGACGGCGTTCCTCTCGGGCAATCTCCTCCAGGCGAGCACGTTGTGCGAGTGATACCTGTGCCAACAAGCGTGGGAGGTGATTCATCAATCGATTGGCTGCAGGATTAGCCTCAATCGCGACCCACACGACACTTGTTGGAACTTCCTCCTCGGTGGCCTCCCGACGGACGTAGGTTTCTATTGCCGCCTGGAACAGGATTCTAAACTCCCTTGTCTGATTGTCTTCACCTTCGTACAATTCTATACGTGCGTTGTCCGCTTTCGGATTAATTTCACCAATCGGTAGGCCCATCGTGTCTGCACGCCATCCAGTTCTTGTCTTCTCGAGTACGTCTAGGCAGCGGCGCTAGATGTTTGCCCTCAGGGGTAAACTGGATTCAACAGAGACATGTACAAGCAAAGTGTATAACAAGGAAGTCTAACAGCATTATATTCATTTATTCATCATCAAGTACAACAGTATTCCATATATCATAATCTGCATATCCTTACAGAAAGGAGAATGTATACATATAGTGTCCGAAGGGATGCGAGGCGAACCATCGCATCCGTGTAACTCCTTCGGACCGATTAACTGTCTAACTACCCATTTACGGGACAAAAATTATGATAAGTGATATGGTGCCCAGGATTGAACCCAGTGGATAGACATACTCTTAGTAGGCTAAATTTGCTATGGTGGAAGTAGGAACATGAATGACAAAAATGAAGAACTATATTAGAGGGCAGACAGACTAGGAAAAGAAGGATTAATTGAAAAGGACAGACACTTAACGAGGACTATAATGCAAAGTTTTATCATGCCAAGTTCTTTACACGATCTGAGAGATCAAATGTATTGAATGCCCAAGCTATCCTCTTGTCTATCACTACTCACAATTACAAATAGTGGTAATTTATAGTATTATTATTTATAAAGGAGGAGGGTGAAGGAGTGGCTTGGTAGTTGCAAGATTGCTTGCAGTTTTGAAGTATACTGGTTCCAATTATTAGATTCCTTTGTGTTGCTTTTATCGAGGAATGGTGCTGCAAATGTCTGTATAGAACAGGTGTCATCAGATTGACATGGCAAGATACGAGAGGAGTAAGATTGTTGTGTTGCTGCCACATGTTTTGCAAGTGATGGTGAAGCTGTTGACCAAGCCATGAAAGCCAAGTGTTTGTGCTGGAACAGTTATGCACTTCTGAGTGTCCTACATTGTCCAGGACCAAAGAGAGTACAACGTTTCATCTTAGTGAACCATGGACATAATTTTGGAAGGATTGGTTATGCCAAAATTTGTTTAATGGTGTTGTGTTTAATCTTTTAAAGAGCATTATAGTCACTGCATCTACTCCTGTAATTTGGATATTATTTCATTGAGAGATGGTATACAAGATTGTGTATGTGGACAGTCCCTTGTACTGTTTTGAATTCTTTCTTCTAATATAATATAACGTACAATCTTCTTAGCTTAAAAAATCAATGGTCATTGACATCAACATCAGGAGACTAAGTAGATGAAATTTTTTAATTTCTGCCATTTCTATCCCATGAAGGAAAGATAACCATTTGGTAGAGTTCAACAGCCTCCTAAGTTGGTATCAGATAAACTTTTCCAATTGTGTGCTTCCTGTATTGCATGCTACTTTTATCTTGCATTTAGCATTTCTATCAATATCATTTGTTTTGCATGCTGATCAACATTATTATTTGGAAGCCTCAGTTCTTTGCACATCATTTAATTGGTCTTCATATACATTCATAATTTTTTTTATTTTGACCAGTACATTTTTTTTCATAGCACACCCGATAACTTTTTCTTCAAATACAAGCATGCAAGGTGCTTTTCCTTGTCATAATGAATTTTTTATTCCAGAAAACACTCTGCTGACAAACGCAATTCTGAATAGGACTAATATTTGTAGTATAACTATTAAATAGATTGTTCTCGCTATTGTGATGACAGGATCTTGAGAAGTATGCAGGCCCAAATGCAGTGCAAGAATGGAAAAAATTACTTGTAAGACAATTGTTCACTTTTTCTTCAACTTTTGCAACAGATATTATCACCGTAGATCACTATCTGACATGTTCTAATATTGAAACAAGATAGTCTTCAAGCATCAAGCTTATGTTGTAACAGTTTTATCAAACATTGAAATTCTGTATTTATGATTTTGTTCAAAGTGTTTCAAAGTCTTAAATTGTGATGTTTATTTCACATGGCAAAACCATCTTTGTTTTTAGCTTATCCAGGTTGGCAGAAAGCTTTATACTTGATCATTCTTCGTGCGTCCTAGATATTATCTTTCTATCCGTACGTTGGATTTTAATGTGCATAGGGATTTTTGAGATATAATATGTACTGGGGATGTTATTTTAGTGGATTGATCATATGAGTGCTATTCATTTATGACTCATCAAGTGTACTTTCATGCACGGGATTGTACCTGTCATTTTTTGGGGTCTAGGTCTCTATTTTTGTTCAAGTCTCCAGCCCATTCGGCCCTAATTCGACCATTGGTTCATGCGGCTTTATATTGTAGAATAATACCTTTCATGCATTTTCTATTTAGGCAATGTACTTTCTTACTCGGGTTGATTGATAAATATTTATTTTGTTTGTTTCTCTCTTTCAGCACTTATTGCTTGAAAAAGAGTAAATTTGTCCAGCTGCAATGATGATTAACTTTTTACCAGTCCCAAATGCATAAAATGATGTTCACATATTTTGCGTTTTGCATTATACATATTGATATTATTGAGGCACCTTGTAGCTTGGGTGGCAGCAATTGGTGGATGGGGGGTGCCTTTATTGACATCTTTGTGTAGATACAGATTCTAGAAAGAAGATTGTTTTTCCAAAGATTATCTTCAGGTGATGTGGACCTCTATTTTATCAAGTGTAGAATATGATGGCTGCCACTCGAAACTTTTGAAGTGGGATGAGATGCATATGAGATTGAAACCTGAGGAGCGCATGGCGCTTCTCTGTTTGAAGTTGAAGGCAAGTAAGGGTAAGTTGTGTATATGGCAGAGTATATGCATATGTAAGACCTATATTATTTATTTTATTTTTGAAGATCTGAGCTATTAGTGTACTCTCAGACAGCCACTGGATTCTCAACACCTGCTGGTTCTCTGTCCACAATAGCATGATTTTAAAAAGAGACAAGAGAGCGGAGTTGGCTTGGGCCGCGGGTTTGCTCCCCATTGGTCTTGGGTTCGACTTTGAGGCTCGGACTTACCCAATGCATGTGGTTTGCGGGCAATTGTGTGCATCCCTAGAGGATTAGTCACGCCCCAGCTCACCCCTTCTCAACCCCAACTTGGCAGCAAGTAAGACCAAGGTAAGGTGGATTGGGCACCAAGCCAGGTTGCGGGGATACCTTTGGTGCACCCAAAAAAAAAGAGACAAGAGAGCCAAGTCATCATGGAAAGTTAATGGGTATTGAAGTTTTAATGATAATTAATCTATGATTTTAGAGTTTCACCTTTATATTTTTGACAGAGTTGAGCAGATTTGGTCCAAGTCAATGATTTATAAGGATCTAGAAATTAAAATTCTTCATCTGATTGAGGTTTTCTAAAAATGGTCAGCAATAGAAAGCATCTGGTTTTGTTAGCGAAATGAAGCTGCCGGTCCATGTAGGGAGTCATTTCAAAACTGCTAGTTCCACCAAAGACACAGTTATGTAATCAACACAGCAATTATGGAATCGCTGGTCTGCATGAAGGGGTGGTTTCATCCCCATACATGAAAAATAGAATTTGATGTAAACAGTCCAACATTTCTCCTTTCCATTCAACTGCTGGGACCTTCTAGTGCATGAGGAGGTCATCCCAACATCTATGTAAGGGCATGTGGAGGTTTGGTTGCATCATTAGAGGCTTGTGCAAGTTTTTAGTGATTGAATTGAGGAATACTCAGCTATGGGAGAGACTGGAGGCTTGATAGCAAGCAATTGGAGTAGTTGGAAGTTGTATCTACTCTTTGCACTTGGTCTTTTCTGGTTAATTATATTTAGTAGACTTGCATTTACTGCTACCAACTGCTTTTTCCCCTTATTGGGGTTTTTCAGGATAAAGTTCCGAGGATGTTTTGAATTCTTCTTGTATTCAAATTTAATTTGAAAATTGCACAAGACTTTTTATGGGCTTGAATAAGGAGGAATAGTTGTGTTGCTATTCTGGTAATTTCTACAAAATTTTTATTAGAAATTACATATCATTTTGGTATTAAAGCCATCTGCTAATCTTTGGGAAACTGTGGTTGTATGACATTGATTGGATCTTCAAAGGACAAAGAGTTGCTACCTTGCAAATTTGGAAATCAGGACCCACAAGTGGAATAGAGAAGTAAGAACTGAAGGTGATTTGAGTGCCTGGAGGGACACATAGAGAGAACAATGAAACATTAGACTTGAATCAGCTAACAACAAGACCATTTGACATGCAAACAAGGACAAATCACCCAAGAAGAATCACCTATCAGATCCACAGTGTGAGCTCTAGCCAAGAGAACTGATATTGGAGATAGTGGGGAAAATGATTTTGATAGAGAAGCATTCTTAGAAGAAAGGCCATTGGAAAAAAAGTAAAATCTAAGCAAACTCCATTTAAAGTAAAATTAAGATTAAATCATTTGAAGGACAAGTAAATGCAGAAATTAGAGATACATGGATTAAGCAAATGGAGGTTTATTAAGTGTGAATAATGTAAGTAGGGCACAAGGATTGCTCTCGCACATTTAAAAATGTTTGTTTGTGCTCCTAAATGGGGTAAAAAAGCCAGTCGTGTCTAGTTGGGAAGATTTCAAAGTTTTATTTTGTGAATTTTAATCCAGTTGGGCATAAGATTGATTAGAAAGTTAGGCAGTTGTATTCTAGATGAGGTGGGCAAAGCGTGCAGTATTACAATAGAGAATTCCGACACCAGGCTATGCTGTTAGGTTTGGACCTAGATGAGGAATGCGTTTTCACCAAATATCTGGGAGTTTACACGCATTTCCAGAGAGGGGTGATTGCTACAAGACCACAAAAATTAGATGATGCATGTGTTCAACCCTTTTATTTAGAAAAGGAGAAAAGTAAAGGGGAAGGAGAGTCTTCCAAACATGACCAATTGAATAATCAACCAAAGGATGGGGAAAATCTCTTCAAGAAGGTAATTGGAAGGGTAAAAAGACTAATAATATTTTGTATCAATGTAGAGATCCAAATAATTATTGTATTTATTGTAATATTGATGGTCATATTGATGCTAAGTGTTGGAAGTTGCATGTGAAGCTGCACCTAAAGAACAAAACCAAGGAGGACTCTAAGATGTCCATAGTGGTAATTCGAGGAGTTGTAAATGGTGATATTTCAGATGTAGATGTGAGGCTTGGTTGCATAGCCACCCGTATTATGAATATGGAAAAGGAACTTGATAAGATGAACGGAAATTTTCTTTTAAAATTGCAAGTCGAGAAAACTGAACTAAATACACTTGAAAATCCCAGTTCACAATGTATTTTGATTTCAACAGATATTGTTAAAAAGATTGAGTAAAAACTATGATCATTTTCACCCATGTCCTTTAGGTTAGGTGAAGAAGAGTAGAAATTCAAGTAACTAAAAAGTGCAAATTTCAGTTTGGTGTAAGTTCACATTCCAAAGACAAAGTAAATATGTATTCGATTCCTTTTAAAGGTTAATAGTGTTTGGTAGTCCTTGTATGTTGCAGATGCAATTTATATGAGGAATAACAAATATAGATGGGTCAAGGATGGAGTAAAATATATCATAAGGAGACACCAAATAAAGGCAGAAGTTGCAATGGTAAATTCCAACTGAGAAATTGTACTAATTCAAGAAACCAAATGCTTTAGTTTTATTAAAGATAAGCAAGAATATTGATTGGTGATTTCTACAATGACTGACTCGAAAATAATAGGTTTGGATGAAATGTCATCTTTTTAGGAAGTGTTCCATGAGCTTGAGGGGTTGCCACCAAGAAGTTAGGTGGAGAATGAAATTCAATTGTTATTTGAATCTCCTCTCTCCAACATTGGCTTGTACAAGCAACACATCTAAAGAGCAATGAGGTCAAGGAACAACTTAAAGAGTCACTGGAACAAGTAGTCACTTGGCCTAGTACTTCACCATTCACCTACTGTGATGGTGCAAAAGGCTCTTGGAGGATGTTCATAGGGATTTAAAGATCACCATAAAAACTTCTATCCGCTTCCATGGATATGATTAGTTGGGCCAACTACACTATGCCAAGTATTTCACTAAGTTGGATCTCAAATCTAGGCATCACCAAATTCCTATGAAGGAGGATGCATGGAAGAGTGCTTAGAAAAAAAAAGCATTTAGGAATATTTAATTCTTGCTTTCAGTTGGTCTGATGCTTTGCTACATTTTTGTGATTGATGAATGACGTACTAAGTGATTTCATAGATACATGTGTAATAGGGTATCTTGATGATATATCAAGTTTTAGTGCAACGCGGGAAGAACATTTCATTCTTCTAAAACAAGCCTTGAAAATTCTGAAAGAACTCAACTTTTATGTAATAGGAAGAAATGTGAGTTTGACAAACTATCACTAGTTTACTTAGGACATGTGGCTGGACAGATATAGCTGAGAGTAGATACTGCTAAGGTGGAGGCCATCACCGAATGGTTTACTTTATGGAATATAATGGATACGAGACTCATGAAGAGTATGACATTCCATCTACAAACATATAGACAAACATTTCCAAGACTTGGGATAAGCCTCTACTCTACATTTAACACTCCTACAATAGGTAATCCATTTATTTACAAATCGGTCACTTCTTGAAACATGTTTGTGTTACCTTCAAGTCCACTTGATGTTGCACTGGAACAACAAAAGTAGCAAGATGAGCAAGATTTAGAGGTGACCAAAGCAACCAAGCTTGTTGAGTGGTTAAGCAAATCCAACTAAAGGTGAAAGAACAGCTTGAGAACTCTCAAGAAGAATACAAGAACAAGCATGATCAACACCATAGAGAGTATCAACTCAAGTTTGGAGATAGGAGTATGGCTGTCCCTAGGCAAGGAAAGGTTATAAAGACAAGCCAACAAAATCTAATATTTTTGAAAGTGACCATTTTCAATTGTAGAAGTAGCTTGAGAGAATGTTCTTGACTTGATCCACCAAATTTATGAAGATGCCTTGATCTCTATGAGCTATCCACGTTGGAAGAAGAAGAAGAACAGGTACTACCTTTATTGGAGGACTTGGTGGTTGACAACCAAGTAAATCCTTTTAGAGGATATGGTGCTATGAAAATAAACAAGGGAGACTTGAGACAAACTCAAGAGTCTTGGAGAATTGGTCTAAATGGGCAAAAAATGAAGCAAGAAAAAAGGTATTCGAAGGAGAAAGTGGCAGAGCTCTTTCCTTACTAAAGCTTTTGTGAGATCAAAAGCCTCTCTACAAAGGGAAGTGTGATCCATAAGGATTTGAAAGTGAAAATTCTTCATGAAATTGAGGTTTTTCCAAAAAATTATAACAATATAAAGCATCGAGTTTATCAACATAATGAGGGCAATTGTCAATGCAATAGTTGATTTTGAAACTGCTGTTCCTCTCGATGAAGAATTGAGGTTTTTCCAAAATGCTATAACATTATAAACCATCAAGGTTTAGCAGCATAATGAAAGTAATTGTCAGTGCAAGAGTTGATTGTGAAACTGTTGCTCCTTTGAACTGCAGTTTTGTAATAGCCATGGTGATTACAAAGCCATGGATCTGCTTGAAGGGTTGGTTTCATCTTGATATAGTCAAAATGGAATTCGAAGCATATAGTCTGATGTTTCTATTTCCCATTAAACTTCTGGCAGTGGGACCTTCTAGTGCACAAGGACGATATAACATCTAAATAAAGTCACAAGAAGGTTGGTTTGCATCATTAGAGGCTTGTGTGGGTTCTGTAAGGATTGAATTATGGAGAACTCAATAGCAGAAGATATTCAAGGCTTTAGAGTGAGCAATTGGAGCAATTGAAAGTTTTATCTACTCTGTATACTTGTTCTTTTTCAAAGTTATTATATTTGGTAGATGTGCACTTGACTCTACTAGTTGTTTTTTCCCCTTATTGTGGTTTTCTAAATTACAATTCTGAGTTTAAGTTTTGAGTTCTTTTTGTTTCTGCACTTAATTTTTAAAGCTGCACAACATTAATCTTTTGAGACTGTTTATTGGCTTTAATAAGTCGGATAATTTTTTTTTTTGTTTTGGTAATTTCTCTGAGCATTTTCTTAGAAATTCCAGATCAAACAATGAGTGCCATTGGGGGGCCCCCATTGGGGTTCATTGTGAGTAGATTCTTGAAAAAAACACTTGTCAGCAAGTCATGCAAGAGCCATTCATCAAGAAAGCGTAAATGGTGCAACAAGAGAATAGATGATTGTCCAGTCCAACTAGATACCCACGAGGAAAAATGTGAAAGCTGCGTTATGCCTTAGTTTGTTGTTGGTGGCACATAAGGTAGAAGTGTAATGTAGTAGATAGACTGCATGCAGAATGACGTGGTGGTGGCCAAATGATCTAAGTTTTAATTCTCTATATTGGTCCTTGATCGTGCAGCCATAACATAAAATCTATGTTAGCTCCAGTCAAGAAGCATCTAATTATTGTATTCCTTTTATTTATGAGGTGTGTCCTCAACCAAAAGTATTGACAACGGGGAAAGAGGCTAGAGGTTGAGGAGCCCAAACTATATTCTGTATTTCCCTTCCAAAAAATTCCTTGACCATCCTTTCTGTGCACAACACAACAAACATCTTCAAACAAAAGGAGAATAATGGATTTCCCAATAGCACTGCCTATTGAGAAGAGCATCAAATACTACCTTAGGGGAAAACTAAGCTGAGTAAAAACATTCATTTTCTTTGTGAGAAAATTTGTCCACTCACATGCTTTGATCTCTTATAGCCGATCCTTTCAAATTTCAAGTTATTAAGAAAAGGATGATAATTTTATTGTCACCATAGCCTATAAAAATAACAATTATATAATTCAAAAGATTAAGAGAAGAAAGGACAAAGGTCTTGTCCCTTACAAGACTACCTAGGGGTCCTTGTTAGTTAGGAGGGAGGCCAAACCAGCCCAAACCTCAATCCTATCATTAAACTCCACCGAGAAGAGTGACTTCTTAATATCAAAATTGGCCAAAAAATCTATTAGCACTCTCTACAACAATGGGTGAAAATTGTTTCTTTGAAACTTGCACAAAGCTTAAGTACTTCTACCAAAAGGATCTTGATTTTCCAAACTCTGGATCCCCCCTTTTGCAAACCAATCAGTCATCAACAAGAAGGTTCATGCATGTAGTCGATGTACAATGCCTATTGTTATGTTTGATAATACTGATTATTTGTGAAAATATTAATTGTCTATATTAAGTTGGTCGTCACTCTTGGGTACTTGTAAATATCGGTTGCTTGATAGTTGTGTTCCTCTTGGCAACTGTCAAGTCCTTTAAATATGTTGTGTACCGCCAAGGAAGGTAGTAGTTGATAGTTAGATAAATTGTAATCCTTGGCTGACCATCTTTGGTTTTCTTCTCTGTAATAAATTCATGAGTGAATAAAGATATATTTTAATCTTTGATCTGGTACGCACTGCCATCTTTATTATTATTTTAATGTATGTAATTTACCAGGTATAGCAATAAACATTTGGCATTGTTGCCTTAACATAAATCGGGTCAACATTGCATGATTCATGCCCTTGGATCCCAATAAAGGTGAGAAGAGGCCACAAGGTGGTCAAGACCAAGCAATTAGATGATCTTTAAGGATTGTAGAGCAAAGAAAACGAAGGAGAAGATTGCGAGAAACATTTGAGGAAAATCCAATCAGACAATTCCCAAGTCAGAGCCCTTTTGTACAGTCAATGTCAAATGAGGAGTTTGAAGAAGGAATTCTCAAATTGATAGATGTATTTCATTGCATTGAGAATCTATCCATCTTAGGAATACCTAGAATTGGAGCATCCGAATTGAAGACCCCCGGATGGAGTACAAGAACCTGTTGGAGCCTGAAAGTATCTGAGGTGGTGGGGACGCTGGAGGTGGATGTGTAGAGGACGCGTGCGTGGCCGAGAGTGTAGGGAAAGCATTGGAACATAGCAGTTGGAATAGTCCACCCAAGTCCGATTCACAAGGGAGCAAGTGAGTGAGAAAGATGGTGACTCCTCTGACAAGTCCGGATGTGGATCAACAGAAATTGTTGAAGTTCATAGGGAACGGGTCAAAAGACCCTACGAGGCACTGAAAGACGTGTGAGACTATCTGGGTAGCAAGCGGTCAGGTTGACAAGGACCATTGGCTTAGAGCGTTTCCAACAACACTATAGGGTACAACCATCGACTGGTTCACAAAACTGGATGCTTCATCGACAACCTCTTGGGACACGCTTAGGAGGGCATTTGGGGCTGATTTTAAGCTACTACGAGATGACAATGAGATTGTCATTGAAATTTATAATACCAAACAAGGGATGAATGAGAATGTACAGGCTTACAATCGTAGGCTCAAGGAATTGCTAGCCAAGTTGGAGAATCGGCCAACCGACGGGTTGAAGAGGAGGTGGTTCATTGATGGGTTGATTCCCTCATTGCACAAAAAGATGAAAGTGGTGTCTCCATCCTCATATGCCGATGCCTACAATTGGGCGATGAACATTGAGAGCGAAAACTAGACATTCTCCTGAGGGAAGAGGAAGATGAATGATGACGAGAGCACTGATGGTAGTACCAATGATGAATTGACAATAGTTTAGGCCATACAGTGAGATATGATGAGAATGATGAAGGAATTGAAGGTTGAAAAAGGAAACAATAAAGTAATGAACAATGGTGCACTGAGTGCAAAATTGAGGGGCACATGAAAGGTAATTGTCCTAAAGTAATGTCCTACGAGATTTGCCAAGTGATGGGTCATTCAATAAAGGAGTGTCCATATAATTTAAAAACTAGATGCATACAAGTACTCTTCACACACGGAGAGTCCACTCCATCAAAACCACAAAATGTATTGCTAAGCGGTTATGGAAATCAACAAAGAGGGCATAATCAAATAAAATACGACTCTAGAGACATCCTATCATACAATGCTAACAATGTAGCGAATGGGGGCACTTTGCGAGAGACTGCTAGAATAAGAAAGAATGTCCAATTATTGTGCAAATGGTGCAGACCCGGAAACCATGAAGATACCAACTGCCCAAAATAGAAAGGAGTGAACATGCTGGCGGTAGATGAGCCAAATGAAGTACTAATAATCACGAGAGCACAAATGAAGAAGGCAGTGTACTCGGACCCTTGTATAGAGAAGGAACGACTCTGAGAAGCTAGAGTAGAAGTTGAACAAGTAATGTTGAAGGAACAAATAATCTCCACTGGAATGACAAGTACGTCAATGCAATCGAAGTCAGAGAATAACATAATTTGCTAGGTGCTACAGACAATTGTACCCATCAAGGTGGTAGACCTTCTTCAAAGTATGCCATAACTGAGAGTGGCAATTACCAACATGGTTGGTGACGACACACTCAGACAAAACCATTGTAAGTCACAAGGGGAACCAATGGCGAAGTTACCACCCAAAGACAACCAGGCCATAGACTCTATGTTGTTGATGATTGAATGGAAGCCAACCGTCATCGAAATAGAAATAATGGAGACAAAGTTGACAAATACCATCATTGATGGAGGCTTGAGAGTCATTGTGCTGTCGGAAGAAACTTGGAAGTGCTTGGGGAAGCCAACGCTCTGTCCACCAACCTTCCATTTGTTAGGTGTCAGTCAACATGGAATTAAGCCGTTATGGACATTGATGGCACAAAAGGTAACAATTGTATCACAATTATTTTTCTTGGATTTTGTAGTTACCTTGTTGGAAAAGAAGGCATATGGCGTGCTTCATGTGAGAGGTTAGCTGATTGCTGCCAAGGTGAATCGCAATTGAAAATGGAACACACTCTCAATTGAGAGTACAAGAAGAAGTACATCATTGATCTGAGAAATCAGGCGGTGAGCGAGGAGTTGGCATCCTCCAAATCAAAGTATGAAGATGAAGAGTCATGTGTGGACGAAGGAAGGAAAGTCGGGGAACCAAATGATAAAGGGTGCTCGAGCTGGAAGATTGTTCTAAAGACGAAACGAGTTCCTTGAATGGACTATTTTATTGGCAAATGGAGGAACATGAGGTATTTCCATCATTGTGTAATTTCCTTGAAGCCACAACTCCATGTGAAGAGTAACCGATGGAAGCGTGTACAGTATGGACAATGCATCTCACAGTACATGTAACATGCAATTAATTTAAGTACTGATAATATGAAATAAGAACCACAACGAATTTACATGAGCCGAAAAATCCGAGATATAGTTCAAACATTTCTATTCTAGCATTTCTAATTATAATAGTAATTTTTTTTTACAAATAAACATAACAATTTCATTTTTAAACGAAAAGAAATACTGCTATGAAGATAGGAAGTTATCATATAATAAATTTAACAATTCTCAAAAGAAGTACGAGGTAGGGTTAGTTTTGCGCTTGAAGTTTCTCATTTTGAGTTTCCTTGTGATCCAATGCAACTTTGGAGGGAAAGTATCATAAGGGCGTTTTACCACCCAACCACGGATCTACTGATTCACCTTGCCAAACTTTCTACTCGAAGTGGCTCGACCCTTTGCAGGGGTGTAAACATGGTGATGACATAAGCCGTCTGAATCTTGTGGATGTTCCTACACAACTAGTCGGTTATACACTATAGATTCATCTAACTAATATGACCTTTGATTAGGTTATGTATCTGGAGCAATTGAACTGACTATCACTAACTTAGTGTACCTTGGCCAAGGTTTCTAGTTGCAAGCACGGTTAATTGTGCAGTCAAGTTCATCTCCCTTTCCAACTTAGGTTACACATCTAATATACCCACCCCAAGGATGAGCTCATGTTCACTTACGATTTAAGACTTAACTAGTCCTAAGCTTCATATCTGGAGTACTTAACAGCATTGAAGTTTCTTTAACATTTTCATTATTACATTTGCCAAGTACGTAATTAACAATAAAAAATTTAACCAAATATTCGTGGCTGCTTAATAGACCAGTTTGCTGTTACAGTGGTTAGATAAAAGACAACTCAAAGATTAGGTTCAATAGTCATAAAATATTTCCTTTGCTGCTCAACATTGATGAGTAAAGGGTTATGTGGACGTTTTTTTTACTTAAACATTCGTAAATGAACTATATCTGCACCCCTTCATTTGTACATGCAGGTACGACATGAACTGTGCATTATGCTCAATTTAACCTTACCCCTCTAACCACCCGAGTTGAGTCACAGAAAGTTATTAACAGCAATAAGAGATGTATGTGGATAAGCTCTTAATTAATGGTTTTCCGCTTCATGGCCCTAAATCAGTAGTGATGCCATAGTGAAAGAATGGTATACATTTTTAATGACAGACAATAATTGACTGTAATAAAATTATAATTCAGAATTATGAGGGTTTTAACTTATTTCTTAAGACCCTTAAGAAAGTATAATGAAAATCTGCTAGGGTTTGAATGTAATTTCTTAAACCTTTAAGATGTATAGTGTTGTTAAATTCTACAGCCAACTAGGAGTGAAGAAAATATGAGAATTGCTAGGGTTTGAGTTTAAATTCTAAAAAACTCAAGAGGGTATAATGCTGTTAATTTCTACAGCTACTAGAAATGCAAACAATGTTGTGACATTCCCCTTTTAACCATGAATTTCTTTCTACTAAAGCTGAATGAAGATTTCATGCTTGCTATATGCATAACACCATCAACAAAACAATTGCTAAAGCATATTGGAGTAGATTTTGATAGAAAAACTTTTTTCTTTCAACTTAATCACCCAATTCCAAATTAGAATGCTCTATTAAGAAGAATAAAAGAGGAATATACAGCCATGTTAAAGAAAATGAAGACAACTGGAACCATTTCCTTCTTATCTCTATTTTTTCAACTCATATTCAAGAGAAATGCTCTAATAAGAAGAAATAATGGAGCAAAGGCAGCCATGCCTGTGAAGCTATGAAGGATTTGAGGAAAAGACCCAGCTAAACAACCCTTCTCTACGCCAATTGCTCCCGTTGTCCCTTCTTCCTACTCACACCAATTCTCTGCTTACGCGTTTTCTCTTGCTACTGCCATATGTCCCCAAATAAAAGAAAAAAACCAATGTTTAATATCATGCACCCACCCTAATTACCTTAGCATTCCATTTGAGTTTTATTTTATTTTTTTCTTTCATACTAAATGCATGAGTGCATTTTTCTTCTTTTCTTTTTAATTTCCAGCCAGCACTAATTTTTTCATGCCTTTGTTCATATTATTCCACAAGGGTTCGAATACCATGTAGACTTTAGGAAATTTATTTCCCAATATTTTTATATAGAAGTTGTCCCTTTTTTTTGAATGAAATAACTACATATGAATGACAAGAATTATAATGAGATATTACTCAACTTGCTTCCATGAAATCCTAAATGGAATTCGAATTTCATTAAAGAATTAGGTAATGTAATTAAATGAGATGGGGGTATTTAAATTTGAAAAAGGTTATAATAAAATGTTAACTAATTATATATATATATATACACACATAAAACTATACAGATTTATATATTTATATATATATAAATGCGTAATATCTTAGTAATTATATATACATTTATATAGTTGTGTGCCATCGTACATTGGTCCACACCTATCCACATATGTATACATTCTACATATATATATATATGTATATATATAACGAGTACTTTATTCATTAAGTACACATTATAACAATAATCCAGAAAGGATTATTTGCTTACATCTTAACAAGAAAAACTGTTAACCAAAGGTCTAGATCAAGGCGTAAGGTCCTAATGACAAGGACATTGTCAACTCAACTATTGACAAAGTAAAACCAACTAGGGTTCTAGTCAACTCCACTAACTAGGCTTAGTATCAACGTCATCTTAGCCAAAACTTACTAGTTCGGAGATTTAGTTAGCTCAAGGCTCATGACCATGTTTGCATCCCATACTTGGTGATACTTTCCCTCCCTCCTCGGAGAACGATTCTCTCCTGCAACCACTTAATCAAGAGCTATAGTTAGTCTGAAATCATCATATTGATCATAATACATGTGAAATAAATCAAATTCCAACTTTAGATTATGTACATAACATAGTATCATTTCTCTTATACAATCTAAACCCATCTTCCATGAAAAGTAGAAAATATAACATCTAGGGCATCAAATAATAACATTACCACTTTTGTGAAAACAAGAAATATAACATCTAGGGCATCAAATCATAACATAACCACTATTTCATGAAAACAAGAAATATGACATCTAGGTCATCAAATCAAACATAGCCATTGTTTCAATAGATAGGAGGGATGTGACATATCCTTCCCCTTGTGAATCATCATCCTCAATCTCAACTATTTATACTATTTAAGTTCATACTATTTACATTAATAAACAGTGTTTATATAAACATAAGAAATCGTTCAACTGTTAAACACATTAAATAAATTATGAAACTGTTGGTGGATTTCATTATAATCTTCCCAGGTTACACTGTCCTTAGTATATTGGTCCCACTAGACCTTGCATTGTTTGACTTCTTTGTTTTGTAAGCAAAGCTTATGTACCTTGAACACCTTGATGGGCTCGATCACGACCACCCTTGGGTCTTGAAGCTACAAAGAATTCCAATCCATCATATAAGCAAAATCTGAAACATACTTCTTAAGGTATGAAACATGTTACACATCATGCAACTGGGCAAGAGTTAGAGGTAGAGCAATCTTGTAAGCGACTGGATTGATGACTTCCAAACCTTCAAACAATCCTACATATCTAGGTGCTAGTTTGGAGGACCTCCCAAACTTGATGGCACTTTTCTAAGGTTTAACTCGCAACAATACTTTCTCTCCCACCTTAAAATGTCTAAGTGTTTGCTTTGTATCTGCATAGCTTTTCTGCTGATCGTTAGCCTCTACTAACCTTTGTCAGATTAGTTTAACTTGCCGTTCCATCTCTGAAAGCATTTCAAGACCGAGTATTATCCTATCTTATAGCTTATCACAACTTATAGGAGTTCTGCACCTCCTTCCATACAATGCTTCAAACGGTGCCATCTTTATGGATGATTGGTATGTATTGTTATAAGCAATCTCAACTAGAGGCACATAATTTTCCCACTTGTACTGCTGGTCCATGCAGTACATTCTTAAAAGATCTAGAATTTGATTGACCCGTTCTGTTTGGCTATATGTTTCTAGATGGTAGGCTGATCTAATGTTAAACTATGTACCTAGGGCTGCAAACAGAGTTTGCCAAAATTTGGATGTCATCCTAGCATCCCTATCTGAAATTATCTTTTCAAGTATCTTGTGTAGTCCAAATATTTCTTGGATAAATTTGCGAGGAATGATAGACTCTTCATCAGTCAAGTTTCCAGGAATGAAATGGGCTACTTTAGTAAGTCTATCGACTACTGCCAAAATGACATTATGCTTATTCTGGGACATGGGTAATCCTTGGACAAAGTCCATGCTAATTATCTTCCATTTCCATTCTGGCATGACATGAGGTTGTAGCAATCCTGCTGGATGGTGTTCTTTTACCCTTTGACATTCTAAATAGCTAGCTACAAATCTCGTGACATCTTTCTTCATGATTTTCCAAAAATATAGGAGTTTAACATCAGCTAGGAGTTTAGTGACTCTTGGATGCCCAAAATATGGTGCGGAATGCACTTCTTTCGAAACAAGGTTCCTCAATTCTGGAGACTCTGACACATACATTCTACCTTGTATCTTAACAATCCATCTGGTTCAATCTTGAACCTACCATATCTATGGTCTTGTGGATTGATTCGAAGGGCTTCTTTTACCTGATGGTAATATCTATCACCTTTTGATTGTTGAAGAACCCGTTGTTTGAAATTTGTGTGGGCTGATGCCATAGCAGATATGTGACGTCTGCGACTCAAAGCATCTGCCACACGCTTTTCTTTCCCCTTGATATAGCTAATTTCAAAGTCACAGTTGGAAATTAATTCCAACCATCTCCTTTGGCGTGCATGAAGGTTAGGCTGGGTGAAAATGTATTTCAGCCCTTGATGGTCAGACCAGAGCTCAAAGGGTTTTCCCATCAAATAATGATGCCCCCATTGCAAGGCATGAACAATTGCAACTAGTTTTAAGTTGTGGGGTGCGTAGTTTAACTCATAGTTCTTGAGCTTATGATTCATAGGCAGTCACTCACCTATCTTGCATTAGCACCGCACCTAAGCCTTCTCGTGAGGCATCGGTTACTACCATGAACTTTCCTTTTGGATATGGTACCTTGAATATCGGCGCTGAAGTTAATTTCTCTTTAAGAAGTTCAAAGGCCTTCTGACACTTTTCTGTCCATTCGAATCACTTCTCTTTTCTTTGAAGAGAAGTAATGGGATATGCTATTCGAGAAAAGTTCATTACGAACTTCCGTAATATCTAGCCAGACCCATACAACTTCTTACTTCTTGTACATTTCTAGGTGTTGGCCAATCTGAAATAGCTTTTATTTTGGTTGGATCTACAACTATGCCCTTTGCAGATATAATGTACTTTTTGGAAGAACTTGCATTTAGACAACTTCCCATATAAATGATGTTCCCGAAGTCGTAAGACTATTTGCAAATGTTTCACGTGTTCTTGTTCATTCTTAGAATATATCAAAATATCGTCTAAGAATACTAGCACAAATTTGTTGAGACAATCATGAAATACACTGTTCATTAAATTCATAAATGCAACCGGGGCATTCGTGAGCCCAAAAGGTAGTACATTGAACTTGTAATGTCCATAATGAGTTTTGAATGTTGTCTTATGAATATCCTCATCTCTAAATCTCAATTGATGGTATCCTTACCACAAATCTATTTTGGAAAATATTGTAGCCCCTCGCATTTGGTCAAACAAATCATCAATCTGAGGCAAGGGATACTTGTTTCTTATCGTTGCTTTGTTCAACATATTGTGGTCAATACACAAGCGAAGAGTATCATCCTTTTTGACAAATATGACAGGTGCTCCCCATGGTGACACATTGGGTCGTATCAATCCTTTGTGCAACAACTCTTGCAACTATGCCTTCAATTCCATGAGTTCCACAGTTGTCATCCTGTAAGGAGCTTTTGATATAGGCTCAGCTCCTGGTACTAGTTCTATGGAGAAATAAAAAATCCTTTTGGAGGTAGTCCTGACAGTTCCTCAAGAAACACATCCCAATAATCTCAAAGATAAGGATATTTATCCTCAAAGGATTCTTCTTGATTTATTCCCTTCTCCGGTTCCATTTCACCTTGATATCTTGTCTCTTATAGAAACAATTGACACCCTTTCTTGTCACTTCATCTTAGTTGTATGGCAGAAAGTTGTCTCAACTTGACCTTATATTGAATGCCTTGTAGATATACTTTATTCCCTAGGTCATCCAAACATTCTACTGTCTTAGTAAAACAATCAACCCTAGCTTGGTGTCTCCACAACCAGTTTATACCTAGTATAATATCATACGAGCCTAAGGGCGCCACATAAGGGTTTACTTCCGTCGAGAAGCCTGGTAGTTCAACCTTGGCCTCAAACAAACATTGCTCTACCCGAGCTCTTGAGGGGTTCACATATTTTACCGACCATGAGTAAGCCATAAAATAATCTCTTTTAGGATATTTACTTAACATTGTGGGTGAAATAAATCTCTTTGTTGCTCCTGTATCTATTAGTACTGTTACGGAATTTCCATAAAGCATACTTGTAGTCTCCATTGGAGTGATTTGGTACTTCGCTTGCCTATTATCCACTGCCACGTGGATTGTTTGTTGGAATGTTGTTTGCTGATTTCGTAGTGGATTCCTTTGAGTTTGCCCTCCTTGAGTTCTTGTTGGGCACTGATTGGCATAGTTTTCACCTCCATAGGTGTAACACTCACTTGGAGATCCCTTCTTCTCAGATACCTTGTTTGATGCTTCATTGTCTTTCCTAGCATTAGAGAACCCTTTCTTGTCCCCTTTGGAATCTTGTCGATTCCCTTTAAATCCTTTTCCACTTCTATTGTTAGAATCATATCTATCCCCTTTCTTCTTAAAGGGTTGGGAGGATTGTGACCATTTAACCTTCTTTCAAATTATGTCTCTAATGATGTCATCCTATTTGAGTTTTAACTTCTGTCGAACGACTTTCTCATAGGCTTCAGTTGTGGTGGTTGGAGCAAGAACGTCCACAGGGCCACCGATTTGGTTATTAAGACCCATGATGTACTTCATCATACAAATTTCTCATATGCTTGGAGCTTAGGTACATACTTAAGTAGTCGGTTAAATTTCTCCGAGTATTGATCAACTGAGAGTTCTCCTTGCTTGAGGTCTTGAAATTCTGATAATTTCTGCTAATAGAAGAGCGAGGCAACCATCTCTGTCTAAACAATTCCACAAACTTATCCCAAGTTATCTCTGCAGACGTAAGACTTAACTCAGCCTTGTTTTCCCACCAACCAACAACTTCTCCTGTTAGTTGATAAGTTTCCCAAACCCTTTTCTAGATCTTAGTGTAGTCAGGGATATCAAAGTACATTTCCATTCCAATCAACCATGCTTCTGTAGCATCCCCTGGGATTGTCCCGTCATATTGGGCTGGTTTGACTTTCTTCATATCTTCTAATATAATTCCGACCCCAAGGTTTCTTTTGCTAACTTGGGTTTGAGTCTGGGATTGTTCCCCCCTATACTCACTAGTGTGGTCTTTACCTGTCATCTACCCCTGGTATGAGACTCAGTTCTACCATCCCTGCTTTGATCTAGCTTCCCTATACGGTGCTCTAAATACCCAAGTCTGGTTTGGGTGTCCTGTATCATTTGTAAAAGTCTATCCAATTTTCCAGTTGACTTGTCTAGGGTTTCAGACCTGATATTAATGTCGCTTGTGTTTTCCATGTTGAGGTTTTGTTTTCAAATTACTTGTAAAGCTAGATTTATTCAATTCCATCAATTACATAACACGTCACATTACATTTAAAGACTAACAAAAAAACATTAGATACAAATTTAAGCTCATGCACACAACCAAAAGTTATATTCATGATCAAAACTGTTATTGTATTTACATTCCCAGCCAAAGTTGTTACCACATGTAAGTTTCCATCTAAAATATGTCATCGCATTTACATGGCTATATATATTCAAGAGTTCTATCTAAGAGTTGTTTTTGTAAAAACAAATTGAACTTATATGAGATTAAATCAATTAATATAGATTGTGACCTGAAATCCTACGAATTCTGAACAGTAAATGTTTTTTATATTTTGCAGAGACTGATAAACATTTTACTGCACTTATCGATTTCGGTGAGTATATGTTTGGAAGTCTCAATCGCAGTCTGTATATGTCTTGCGCTGAAGAGAAATAGCCACGTCTATGATAGACGTGACTCCTCAAGGAGTCACGCCTATCATAGGCGTGACGGTTCACATCTATACACCCGTTCGTGATTGCTATCCCACGTAGTCCGAAACATATAATCGGTGATTAGTATGAATTGATAACACTAAAGTATCATTGCATAAGTTGATAATCATAAGAATCGAATATATTTGATTTCTTAATAAATAGTAATATATTAATTTGATAGTCATTCGATCAGAATTATTATAATATAATACTAATAATATTTGTTATTATTATATTATAATAATGATAAACTTTATTATTGTTATATTATAATAATAATGATAACAATAATACAATTATTAATTTATATGTATAACAATGATAATAGATAGTAATAATAATAATAAATATATATATATATATATATATATATATATATATATAAAATAATGATAATATCTATTATTATTATTATTATTATTATCTATATATTGATATATATATATATATATATATATATAATTTTATCTATTCTCATAAAATCAATATTTTATCTGATTGAAGCGACAATTATCAACACTCCCTCTTAGCTCGGGAAGATAACAATATAACAATAATCTCTGTGAATATCTTATGACTTACAAAATTTTCTGACTTATGATATGTCACTCATCTTATGATATAAGTAGTCACATATCACATAACTCGTGATATGAAGTATCACCTATCTCGTGATACAGAGTATATATCACATGACTTGTGATAAGAAGTTTCACATATCACATAACTCGTGATATGAAGTATCACATATCTTGTGATACTAAAGGATATAATATGCTCGAGAACATTACATTCTCCTCATATCCTAGTTATGGTATGTGCACTGACATTAAGTCACATAATGTCTACCATAACTAATCATGGCAAATCCATGACTCAGTGTTATCAAGCCACATGATATCAGTCCACTGAACATTACAAGATCATCACCTTATAATGTTAAATACAAGTTTTGATTATCCAAAAAGTCGTCACCTTTCAAAAATATACACAAGATGGGTGGCCCATAAAGTCATAGAGTCACTCATACGACAAAAGAAGTTTACACACTAAACATCTCTAATATATTAGTACAAATCAATTTGAAAAATATACATTTTAGTCATACCAAGATTCTTCCTGAAGTGCTCAACTTTCACTTTGAGGAGAGGTTTGGTAAGAACATCTGCTGTTTGATCTCATGTACTGATATACTCCAATTGAATTGCATTCCTTTCTACCATGTCTCTCACATAGTGATAAGGAATCTCAATATGCTTAGATCTATCATGAAAAACTGGATTCACTGAAATCTTAATGCAACTTTGATTGTCACAGTGGATGATAGTTGGTTTCAAAGGTTTACCGAATAATCCCACAAGCAGTTTCCTGGGCTATACTACTTTTCTAGCAGCCATAGAAGCTGCAATATATTCGGCTTCTGTAGAACTCTGAGCTACCGAGGACTGCTTTCTGTAATCCACGATATCATAGCCGATCCTAAACTGAAACAACATCCGGAGGTGCTCTTTCGGTTAGTCACGCTTCCAGCTCAATCTGAATCTGTGAATCCATGAAGATCTAAGTCAACCTTTTCATATCTTAGGCCATAATTAAGAGTACCTTGAAGATATCTCATTATATGCTTCACAACCACAAGATGTATCTCCTTGGGCTCACACATAAACTGATTTAAGGCATTTACAACATAGCAGATATCAGGTCTGGTATTGACCAAATACATCAAAGATCCAATCATCTGCATGTAGAGAGTGGGATTTATCGACTGAGAATCTACTGTTGCTTCCTTTAGTTTATGAAGATTTGTTTCCATGGGGGATGACATAGGTCTGCAGTTCATCATACCAAATCTCTTCAATATGTCAATGGTGTACTTCCCTTGATTCAAAACAATGCTATCTAATTTTTGCCAGACTTCAAGTCCAAGGAAGTAGTGTAATAGGCCTAAGTCCATATCAAATTCTGAGACTAGATCTTTCTTACACTAATCAATAAGGTGATCTCCTGTAGTCAACAAATCATCAACATATAATATCAATATTAACATATTACCTTTGCTTTGTTTGAAGTAGAGATTTGGGTCTGCAACATTCTTTGAGAAGCCTAATCTCATGAGGTAACTGTCAATTCTTTCATACAAGGCTCTGGGAGCCTGTTTAAGTCCATATAGGGCTTTCTTTAATTTACAGACATGTGATTGTGCATTGTGAATCTCAAATCCTTCAGGTTGCTCTAAGTAGACCTCTTCTTCAATGGTTCCATTTAAGAAAGTAGTTTTTACATCCATTTGATGGACTTTCCATCCTTTGGCTGCTGCAATGGCTAGAACTGCTCTGTTTGAGGTATATCGAGCAACTGGAGCAAAGGTTTCTTCATAGTCAATTACTTCTTTCTGTGAAAATCCTCTAGCTACAAATCTTACTTTGTGTTTTTCTATACTGCCATATGCAACATGTTTGATTTTAAATAGCCATTTGGAAGAAACAACAGATTTCTCTTTTGGCCTAGGTACTATCTCCTACACATCATTCTTCAGGATGGACTGGTACTTTGTCATTTCATCCTTCCATACTTGGTGCTGGAGAGATTCTATAATATTAAAAGGTTCTGATTTGATGAATTCACTCATCAAAGCTACATAACTAGAAAATCTCTTAGGTCTTTTGCTTTCTCTTAAAGTCCCTGATGGAGCGGCGTAAGTTCTTTCTTCTTCCATTGTTTTAGTAGCCCAGAGTGGTCTCTTCTTAGGATTTTCCAATGATGTGATCTGTTCTTCATTTATATCTTCCTCAGGATACTCCCTCTGAATCCCAGGAGTAGGATCCTCTTCTAGGTCTAGGGTGGAAGTTTGAATTTCTGACTCAATAAAATTTTTGGCTCTTTTAAAGGCTATGTCTTCCTCAAAAATCACATCTCTGCTTAGTGCAATCTGTCTTTGACCAGACACATATTCTATAAGCTTTTGAGGTTTCACTATAGCCTATAAAAGTACCTTTTCTCCTAGAAGGTTCTAGCTTAGTTCTTTTCTCTTTAAGCACATGAATGTAAACAGGACAACCAAATATCCTCAAGTGACTAATGTCTTGTTTTATACCAGTGAAGGCTTCTTCAGGAGTTTTGTCATCAATATGGGAGTGAGGACATCTGTTCTGAATGTAGACAATAGTACTAGAGGCTTTTGCCCAAAGTGAAGTCTCTATGTTTTGATCAAGTAACATAGCCCTAGAAGCTTCTACAATGGTTCTGTTTTTCCTTTCAGCAACTCCGTTTTGTTGAGGGTTGTAGGGTATAGTAAACTCCCTCTTAATCCCAACATTTTTACAAAATTCTGTAAAAATATCTGATGTATATTCCCTCCCATTATCTGTCCTTAAGATTTTTTCTTTTCTTCCAAAAGAGTTTTCAGTAAGGGATTTGAATTCCTTAAATCTTTTAAGGATCTCTTGTGATTCTTTACATTTAAGGAAATAGATCTAGGTCTTTCTAGAGAAATCATCAACAAAGATTACATAGTATAGAAACCCACCTAAGGAAGGTACAGACATTTGTCCACATAAATCTGAGTGGACTAATTCTAATACATCTTTTGTTTTGCTAGAACTATTTTGAAAAGACCCCTTAGTGTTCTTACTTGAGGCACACCCCTTGCATGCCCCTGAATGATATTGTTTGAGTTTGGGTAAACCTGTGACTAGTCCTTACATAGAAGATAGGGCATGAAAATTGAGGTGTCCTAATCTTCTATGCCATATTTCATTAGGGCCCGTTTGGTTGGCGGAATTTGTGCATGCTGGAATTGCCAATTCTAGAATTGAATCCATTCTAGGTTTGTGCTATTCTCAAAATGAATTCTAGAATATGGCTGTCCTGTTTGGTTCACC